>JBAMHZ010427815.1:0-11055 GCA_037177395.1 Alpinia galanga | reverse complement strand
TTTCAATACAGGAGAAATATAATGAACTTGCATATAATGATACAGTCAAATCTGGGTCATCCGTTGAAAATATAAATCTATAACTTGAAGCGACTGGCGGGTCGAAAGCTGGATGAATAGTTGGACTGATTTCATTGAGCCGAACTTATAAGGTCTCTAGTACTTCTTCTTCAGCTTCACTGGTAGTAAGAGCAGAAATAAATCAATTGACCGAAGATGTTAGTCATTTGAAGGAGTTACAAGTGCAAAGGATAATGAACTTGAAGATGTTCATACTTTACAAAGACAAAGATATCAGGAAGTCAATGACTTAAATGAACAGATGAATGAATTTCACAGACAATAGATGTTAATCATGCAGCATTTTCAATTTTCCTCTAGTTCAAGTCAAATTCCTCGTTCTAGATCTCCTCCTGATGATGCCTGTAATAATGATGATGAAGATGAATTTTTTGATGATGATGGTGGTTATGTTTGAATTGTTATATCTAAATGTTACTTGACCTATTACATTTGATATTTTTGCATTGTATTATAAAATATTATACGATGAATGGTTTGTTAGCTATGATGACTTGGTATTGAATTATTTTAAATGATTAGATGTTTATAAAGTTTGATATGTGAATTACTTTATTTTGTTAGATGTGTTTGTTGGTAAATTTATATAAATAGGTAAAAATAGTAGGATTTATCATGATATTTTTTTTCTATATTTTCAGATTTGCAATGAAAATAAGATTTATCACAGATTTGGAGATGAAAAAAATTTTCATTGCAAAATCTAGAGCATCAGTCGACTGAGCTCTTCCATCGGTTGACTGACAATGAACCAGTCAACTAGCTAGTTGACTAAAAAATATTCTGTTCCCTATTACAGTTTTACCAATCGACTGGGCTCTTCCATTAGTCGACTGGTCGACTGGCCAATTAACTAAAAACATTCTGTGCCCTGCTATAGTTTTACCAGTCAACTGGAATCTTCTATCAGTTGATTGATCCTGGAGCAGTCGATTGGTCAGTCAACTAAAAAATATTCTGTGCCCAGCTACAGTATTACCAGTCGACTGATGATCCAGAATTTTCAATGAAAACTGGATGAGTTGTAGATTTGGTGACGAAATTTATTTTTGTTGTAAAATTTTCCAAAACAGCTATAACAAAAATTTATCATATTTTTGCGATGAAACTAAGTTTTGTCGCAAATTTAATGATAAAAATTATATTCGTTGCAGATATGCGATGAACATATATTTTTTGTCACAAATATTGGCAATGAAAAATATATTCGTCACAAATATTTGTGATGAATATATTTTTCGTTGCCAAAATTTGCAACAAAAATATATATTCTCACAAATATTTGTAACGAATATATTTTTGTCGCCAATATTTGTGTTAAAAATATTTTTGTTGTAAATTTTATCACTATTTTTGATCAATTTTGTGACAAAATATTGATTTGTCGCAAAAATTATAATGAATTTATATTTTCGTCACAAAATTTTATGGTGACTTATTTGCAACGAAAATATTTTCATTGCAAATTTTGTTTCAAAATAATTTTGCAATGAATTTTTATTTAAAATTCATTGCAAAATTCGTTGCAAATTTATAGTTTTTTATAGTGCCATACTATTCGAGAAAACTATAGTGCTTCAGAAATCCTTAATGGAAGACCTAAGTGCTCAAGAAATTCATACTACTCGAGAAGACCATAGTACTTAGGAAATCTATACTACTCAGGAAAACCATAATGCTCTAAAAATCCCTAATGAAGGACCATAGTGCTTGAAAATTCATACCCGCTCGAGAAGACAATAGTGCTTAAGACATCCGTAATGGAAGTAGTTCTTGGAAAATCCATACTGTTCAGGAAGACCATAATGCTTAGGAAATTCATAATATAAGACCATAGTGCTCGGGAAATCTATACTGCTCAGGAAGACCATAGTGCTCAGGAAATATATACTGCTTAGGAAGACCATAGTGCTCAGGAAATCTATACTAAGTAAAATCATAGTACTTCGAAAATCCATAATGAAAGACCACAGTGCTCAAGAAATTCATATTGCTCAGGAAGTCCATAGTGCTCAAGAAATCTATAATAGAAGGTTGTAGTGCTCAAAAAATCTATACTGCTCGAGATAAACAAGTGCTTAGGAAAACAACTTTGGTGCTCAGAGATATTGAAACCCAGGAAATCTAGATTGGTACTCAGTGAGAGACTTTAGTGTTCAGGCTAGATGAGCACCTTGGAAAGAGACTCTGGTGTTCGGAGATATTGAAACCCAAGAAAGCCAAATTAGCACTTGGAAAGAGACTCTGGTGTTCTGGCCCATCGGGTGTTTAGGAAAAGAGTTATAGTTATCAGGCTAGGTGGGAAAACACTTAAAGAGAAAATCATAAATAAAAGAAAGGAGCATAAAGTATGTAATAAATAAATATGAATGGAGAGTGTAAAGTATGTAATATTATAAAATTTTATATCCATAAAATCAGAATTGTTGAAAAGAATTTACAATAACATATACTGATACGGAAAACCCTCTAATATTAGTAGTATAAAAATAAAATAAAAAAAATGGGGCATTATTTCATTATTTTCATTTATCTTAGAATGACTCTATAAGCCCAGTAGCAGTTGCATCCTCCACTCAGTTCAAACGCTCTATCCCTAAGAACCTGGATGTGATATAACAAAGGATAAGCGCAAGAAAATGAGAGGAGAGAAGTGATAGCAAGTGTCTATACTTATAACCTAGAGGCCATAACAAAGGACTAACACAAGAAATGATATTAGCTCAAACAATGTATCAGCTCAAACTCCATAATATAACTACGGGTTAATTGACAATGTCTGGAAAACTACAATCCAAGAAGCATATAAACACTTGATGCACTATTAATATGCCCGACTCATACATTCGTGGAAGTCTTAATCACAATAACAATAAATCTGATGTGTCAAAGATCTATGAACAACTCACAATAACACTACTTCAATGCGACAAAGATCTAAGAACTGTGTATGTTATACCAATATGAGGAAGCCTTAATTAACACTAAATCTGATGCATCAAAGATCTATGCTTGTCATACTAATGTGAGAGAAAAAAATCTTCAATATGGCTTTGTTTTTTGATTTGAAGTAACATGAATCATGGACATGTAGTCCCATCAGTTTCAGTCACTTTGATTGAGTCAACCTAAATATGATCCAGCTCCAACACTTCCACTATACCGACTTGAAAAGGAAACACTCCAATGTTTCCAAACAGCTATTTCTTATGAATTTCCTTTTAATCTGATGCAATCTGTGAATAGCACAGCACCCAAGAAACCTGGAAGTTTCTTTCTGTAGATGAAAATTGCTCGATGGTCTGCCCCAAAGGAGATTAGCTCTATCATATAGTTGCTTCCCAATTTCAACTAAACAAATTGATCATGATTATTCAAAAATATTCATCCCTGTATATATTGGAACGAAAAATTACCATGAGAAGAGTAGAGGGGCACAGTTGCTACAATCACATAATCCATTGTCTCAGACAGACACATCAAATAGGTCACTAGATTGTAGAGTTGAAAAACACGTCAAATTCCAGACAAAATTAACCATGAAAGCAAGTTTAGCGGTAACGACGAAGGGACAATGTTTGGTTCCTCTTCCAGGTTGCCCTGCGTGACGGCCTGGCCTTGTGATGACGATGACCTTTGCCGCGAAGACCACGATACTTCTTACCAGCTGAAGTGAGGCCACGAAGCTCACGGTGCTTGTGAACGCCCTTGCAGATCCAGTTGATCCTTGGGTCATTGCGGATTACAGTGTGAGCTGCATCCACAAGGATAACCTCGTAATATTTGTAGGTTGAATCCTGTGTAGCATAAGAACACAAATTAGTTCATTGCCAAATTGTAATACCATGAAATCCTTAATGTATGAAGTTCAGTATACAGGGTAATTAATCTCACCTCATTAATCCAGTAAGAGTTTAGTACCCTAAGACCTCCCAACTTTCGGCCAGCTCTCTCCTCTGCGACTGACCGCTTGTTTCGTTGGAATTTTAGCTGAGTGATGCCCTGATTCTTGGGTTTTCCATAGACAATACCCTTTGGAACTGGCCTCTTCCTTCCACCACGTCTAACTCGAACACGATAAATGACATAACCCTGGTGCAGGAAACAAATATTATAAACATAAAAGAACCAAAAGACAAAAATGAAACATGATGTGCTTTGCATAGAGCTCAATAAAGAGGGAAGATCATGCAGTCAGTCGGCACTACTAAAAGTTAGCACAAACAAGGCTTATGATGATGATAATAAATGATGAAATATAATGAGGTAATATGTGATAACTGAAGACACCTGGCCAGTATACAAATGAATTTCCAAATGTTAAGTTAAACTAGCACTTTTATTTGTTAATGCTGTGCATGATTATGGCTGATTTTCTATTCAACAGGGACAATTGACCCCACTGAATTTATCCCAATCAACTTAATCTAAAAAATAAACTCAATTATGCAACAACTATCAATTAAAAATTATCTATTATGTCCATTGCATGAAAGTTTCACCCACTTATTCTATTGCTAATTATAGTTAAGAGTGCTGAAACTTTAATAAATTTTTTAAAAAAGAATATAGTAAAATTTCTATGAACTTGTTGCATATGGTTAGTCTTGTAAAATCTCATTAATGCTTAATCTCTATATAAAATCCTCTTCGGCTCCTATCACAATTGTTTTAGCACCTTCCAACTAAAAATAGTTCATATCTCTCTCCTTTGATCAAAAAATCATTTTTAAGAATTCCATTTTATCAAACGGATGATGTAGATACAGTTAAATTTAGTGCTCAACAATTTGAAATTGATCATGATCTGCTTCTATTCACTAAAGAGACTTCATCCACTAATGCTCAATGCACCACCACCTCGTGCGGATCAAATCTCAAGCTGATTTGGGGGGGGGGGGGGGGGGGTTTTTCTTGGATGTTTATTGAAGACCTTCATAGACATAAATCTAAACTAACACGATTGACATCGTTCAAGTAACCAAATAATTACATCGCTGCTCTCGATTATCCACTTGTTCCTCTACAACTTCACTGGCTTGCGTATGTGAGTATACGTACAGCTTCAATAATTATAACAACGAGTAAGACCCAACTAAAGCGTTTCTTAAGATTAGAACCTCTAAACCATCAACCGCCACGATAAATATCACAATCTGAAGGACTTTTAAACAAATAGAAAAAAACATCCAACAATCAAAGTTCTAGAATAGAAAAATCGCAAAGAAGAACAAAATAGATTAAATCTTAGTTAAGGAGACAAAAAAAAAGGAATTTGGACACCGATCGTACCTGCTTTGCCTTATAACCGAGACGTCGAGCCTTGTCAGGGCGCGTAGGCCTGGTAACGCGCACGATAGACGGAAGCTGACGATACTCCCAGCACCGCACCCTCTGCAGGAACCGCATCACATCGGACTGCTTCTTCCTCCATAGCTCCGACACATACTTGTACGCCCCTGAAACGTAGATCCAAGATACAAGCCACAATATTCAACATACATTCTCCAAAACGATGGAAAGGGACTGAAACGAGATGCATCCATGCATCAAACAGAGCAACAGCAACGATCCGGAGAAGCAACTCACCCATGGCTTCGGCTAGGGTTTTGCAATTGACGCGGCGGGGATGAGAGAAAGAGCAGCACTTTAAGCGAATGACGAGTCATTTTAGCCGTTGGATTCAGTGATCCGAATTACGGGGCGTTCATTTTCCCCATCTGGCGCTAAGGAGCTTTACATCTCGTGCTCGAAGTACGATGGACGGTGGTGATCGTTTCTAAGATATGGATATTAGGATTTACAAGTTCGTTCCTTTTTATCACTTTGCAGTAAAAACCCTACTTTAGCTCGGCTAATTTTAATTGATTAAGCTATGTATTTAATAATTTGGGACTGAAAGGCCTAGGCCTGTACTCTTTGGGGCCGTCAAATGGACTTGGCGGCCCACTTGGCACTTATTAGTGTATCCACTCTCCGGTGATCAGTTGGAGCAGCGAGAGCTTCCTTCGCCACCGCCGCCGCCGCCACCGCAGCCATAGCCCATAGGCCTGTTTGTCGTTGGCTTCGGTCTGATCTGGAGAAGAAAGACGACAGACCAACACTTCGCCACTTGGTAGATCCCTCGTGTTTTTTTTTTTGGCTCCACAGAAGGCTCATGAATAAGGCGGCTTTACTGCGGCCGCTGTCTTTGCTACGGGCGGCGGTGCGGAAGAGCTTCCCAAATTCTCTCTTCCTCCTTCGTTGTCCATCTCGATATGAGACTGCCACCTCTCCCTTTCCTCGCTCTCTTTACCTCGTCAGAAGCTTCTCGTCATTCATTGCGAAGGAGCGCGTTCCCCTTTCTTTTCCTCTGCACTCCTCTCTCTTCTCCTCCACTCCTCAAACTTCTCGTGGACAAGATGTAGAGCGATCAGGTAACTTAAAGTTTCCAACTTTTTTTGCTTAGTACCATCTGTTCATTTCTTGTTCGTGCGACCTAAATGTGTTCGTTCTACTACCATAACTTTCTTGGCTGCAGATGAATCTGCGGATGAAGAATGGGTGATTGAGTGGGAAGAAGAGGACAGCGCAGACCCTCTGGTATGTTTCTATCTTTGAAAAGAAAAGAAAGCATTTCCATTCGACTTTCGTGATTGGGAGCTGCCTTTTGTTGGTCTTCTATACAGATTGGTGATGGAGGGGATGGTGGTGGAATTGTGTTGGGAGATGACAAGTGGGGTGAACGGGCTCTCTCCGTCGCTCGTGAGTTGCTCAATCTCCACTTCAGCGAGGACTTGGTGCTTTTCGCTTTCAAGGCGTCTCCAAGAGGATATGTTTATGTGCGGCTTGACAAGCTCACTAACAAGTAAAACCATTCCTGCTTTACTGCTGACTGAGTTTCTCTTATCAGATTTGTATCTTAGAATATAGTTATAGTAGATGGTTATTGTTATTTCAATACTTCCAGCTAGTTGAGCAATCACCTATGCTAATTACAAGAGAGCTTTTTGTTGAGTCATGTCTAGTAATGAGCATCTAATTTGTTGACCTAGCATAGTTCTACTATTTCGTTACCAAGTATGAGTGAACAAACAAACAAAGAAAGAGAATGCCAGCATGCCTTAATTTATAATGTGGAAACAAAAGGCACTTAGGAAGCTGTCTATACTAAATTTTCATTTACAAAGCTTCTTTTCTCCTAATATACTTTCAAGATTCTTGAAGGTCCATTTTCACTGACCAACTTTCTTGTTTCTTGGAAATTCACCAAATTCCTAGTTCCATTTTCTGCAATAACTTCCACTCTGCAACAATCAGCCAATTTATGAGTCGTTTGAAGAAACTGCTTTGGCATATGGATTTAGAGGCAACTTTAGTTGTTTATGCTCTCTTTAGACAATGATGCAGAGTATTCATTCTCAAGCAATATAGTCTTGTAGCTATATAGCATGTGTATATAAAATTTGTCAAAAGTGGGGAAGGAACATAATCTGTCAAGTTATCATGATACCTAATGCTCGTGCCTAGGATTAGCTGGTGGGAATATAACTATGTTTGTGAAACTTTTTGTTGTACACAAGGACTTCCATTTCAGCTTCAATCTGTGACTGTCAAATACCTGAACAAATAATTTTCAAAGGTACAATTAGATCTCCCTTCCTCTCTGCTTCTATCTTATGTTAAAAAAAGGTTATCTTCTCCAACCTCTTTAGAACTTGCATCTTCACATTCCATTCAAAAAAATTGATCTTGTTATCCAAAATCATAACATGATACTTTCACAAGACCATAATTCTAATGCCAATTTATTAGAGCATGGTGTAAGTCTGATACCAATCTTTTAGGATTTGGTATAACTCTGATATCAGTTGGTTACAAAGTATGATAGATCATTGACATAGAGAACCAATGAAACTAGTTGAAACACACTAGTAGATTTTGTGGAAATTTTAAGAAAGGGGAGAAAATCAGAGGCAAGGAAAGGAGAGAATCACATTTATAACTGAGGAAATACAAAGAGGGTGCAACAATCAAATTGTCAGAGGATGATAGTGAGTCTATAATGATGACCCTGGTTTAAATATCCATGGTTGGAGCTAGTGACTCTAATTTGGTGGAACAGTAGAGTTCTCATTTTGGCTGACCTAATGCTCAGGGTATGAGATATCATAAGAAGGAAAGTAAGAATAAGAAGAAGAGACAGAAGAAGAATTTCTCAAGCACTGGAATCACTTTTTTTTCACCTTCTATTGCGGCACATGCTTGCTTTATAATGGTTAAGAATTCCTCAAATTTTGTCAATCATCTACCAAACCTCTCTTGGCCCCTATGATGACCATATATCGAATTTCTTTCCCATGAATTGTGTTGAGATTTTGATTGGTTTTGATGTTAGTATATCCATGGAAGGATCATCTTGCTAGTATCAGGTGAAACAAATAAAATCTAAAATAATCACACAACAGTCTCTCCCAAAAATAATGTTTCTCATGATATTTATCATGTTAATAACCATTTATAGTGTAGGGATACTTATTGACAATGTGCTAGTGCTAGTGCCAATTGGCTCTTGTTATGTTTAAAAGGGTAGTCTAGTGCACGAAGCTTCTATTATGTAGTATCCCGAGGAAGGGTCTATTGCACTCAGCCTTACCTTACTTTGCAAAGAGATTATTTTCAGGACTCGAACCCGTGCCTTTAGGTTACAAGGCAGTAACTTTATCATTGCGCCAAGGCAGCAACATAACAAGGCTCTTGTTATGTTTGTCATCTTAAATTCAAACTCACTAGAGATGTTGATGCCCTAAATCAAACACCCTTCACCAGGTGGCAAAGCTTGTTAACTTACCTGCATAAATGAGCGAACACTTTTTTTTGGCACAAGAAATGTGTGCACACTTGTTGTTGGACAAAATATTTTCCTTCTCTCAACTTTTCATGCTTTCATGATCATGAAAGAAGTTGTAGAAGTGTTCGGTTGTGATCGGTTGTGATATCTAACTCATCAAGCTAATTGATACATTTAATATATGAATTATCATGGCTGAAAATAGAGAGGAAAAAACGATTGATATGAGATAGTCAACAAAACAGTGTCAACATTGTCAATTACTGCCTCTCTTATTTTTGTGATTTATTTGTTTTATTTTCATTGTTACTTTTTCATTTTCTTGTTCTAATTCAGTGTAATAATCCAGTTCCTCATGCAAGAACCGGCTAGTAGGTAAATTGAGGAAGGGCAAATTGGATGGCATTCTAATATTGGTGTAGATAGTTTTAATTACACTTCTTTCTAGGATTCAAAGCATTCTCCTTGGAGTATGAATTAGCCTTCAATTTGAACAACCATTTATAGATGCCATCTGGTTTCGCTGGAGAATTCTGGACATGATTTGAAGCTATGAATCTGAAGAAATGGAACATGAGAATTGCATTTAAAACAAATCATTAACCAAGATTTTCATCATCAAGTAGTGTGTATCCCAACTACTCAGGTATCTATGAGTATTTTCATCTAAATATATTTTAGATTACTAAATTAAACATTAGGTTCAACCAATTGACACTTCTGTCTACGGTAACCCACACAAATGGAAATAGAATAAGAATCAACACATTGATTCTTTTTTCTTTGTTTTTTTTAACCATATGCATCCAAAGGACTAAAAGATGTGATTTTTTTCCTAATCAACTCACTTTGTTGAGAAAGATTACTTTTTTTTAGGACAAGAGGTAAAGGAAGAGATCTCGAGTACTATTGTTGGTCCCTTGGTATATTTCAGCATAGAAGATCAGCCTAGGTGTCTTTATTTGCTTATATACTCTTCCTATGGATCAGTAATACCAAGAATAGCTATATTTGATACTATCTAATTTGTGATGCCTAACGTGCATACAATATACCATGGCAATAGTCGTTTCAATGGCATTTTTTATCCTGGTTGGAGTAGAAATTACCAAACATCATTCCCTCACGCTTGGTGTCAATGTGTTTTCTATGTAAAGTTGGAATTTGTCCCACCGGCTAATGAGTTTCCCCATTTCAGGTATGGATGCCCCAACCTAGAGGAAATTAAGAAGTTCAACAGTCTTTATAAGACACGTTTGGACGAGATTATAGAGTCAGGAGAAATTCCTCTAGATTTAGCCATAGAGGTGAGAAGCTAAACTGTCTCTTACCTATGGGTAGAATATGCAGTAACAGTTGGTCAATTAGCTATCATGCAGAAACTCACTAGTTCATTTGTTGTAGGTATCGTCGCCAGGAGCTGAACGGCTGTTGAAGGTTCCTGAGGATTTAGATCGTTTTAGAGAGATGCCACTGAAAGTGAAATACCTTGAAGAAGCTGTAGAGCCAAAGCGATGCCAAGAAAAAGATGGTGTGTTCTTGATAGACTCATTGAACATCGAAGCTGGACAGTGCGTGTGGAAGTTGGCGGATGCAAGGGAAAACAGAGGTGAAGCAGGTAGAGGAAGAGGGCTAAGTAAAAAGCAGAAAGATTGGAGACTTGAACTACCATTTGGAGCAATAAAGATGGTCACATTATACTTGAGTTAAAAACACTTGACTAAGTCTTTATAGCAATTAAAAAATATTTAAAATAAACAAGCTTAAATGCTTGTAGCCTAGTCTTCATTTATTAAAGTTAACTCGTGAATAATTTATAAATAAACAAAATGTTCTAAATAACTTTCTCTTAGTGTACGCATGCTCTCCTCAAGAGGAAGACAAATTCATATGATAGGTTGTCAAAGGCATATTCCTTTCTTCTGAAATGAGGAAAGAAAAAACATTTTCAGTCTTGACTATTTAGACATTGCCTTGAACATGCTCTTTTGGAGATTTTATTATTATTATTATTATTATTTTAGGTGACCAGATTGTTTGGACCTATAGCAATGAGCATCTATTTAAGGATCAAAGTCTAGATCTAAGTTTAGATTATTGAAATCCTCATCCTTGTAGTTGCCTCATATTAAATAACTAGTGCC
>JBAMHZ010427796.1:0-11058 GCA_037177395.1 Alpinia galanga | reverse complement strand
CAATAAGAGATTTTATTCAAATAAAATGTATTAATGATTAATACAATGTGATACTATTAAATGATGAGGAAATAAAATAGCAAGGGAAGACGTATTTTTATTAATTTTTTAATAAAGGTTTAGATAACCATCTTAACTTAGGTAACTTACGTAGGTCAGTGGAGTATATAAATTTAAATTTTTACGATAAAATTCAAACTTAAAAAATAGAACAAACTTTAAATGAGATGCAAAATAAAAAAGTAATTGGGTCATATAATATGTCAATAAAGATAAGAAAATGTCTAAGGAAACAAGGTTTTTAAATGATTTACAAAATTATTTAACTTGATATTGAAAATAAAAATATATATATGATCAATTGAGGGTAAGAACATTAGTTCCTTTATATAAAAACAAAAGTGATATACAAAATTATGTAAATTATAGTGGTATTAGACTAATGAGACATGCTATAAAACTTTGGAAAAGAATAATAGAGAAAAAAACTAAGGAAATCACGGTGACTGAAAATCAATTTAAATTCATGTCTAAGAGGTCAACAATAAAAGTTATACAGCTTGTAAGTAACGAATTGAAAAGAATTAAGAACAGAAGCAAGACATACATATAGTATTCATCGACCTAAAAAAAGCTTATAATAGAATCCTAAGAGAAATTATACAAAGAATTCTAGAAAAAAAAAGTATTAGCGTAGTGTATATTAAAATAATTAAAAATATATATGAGAATGTAATAACATGAATGAAGGCTTTAGGTGGATTAATCAAAGTGTTTCTCATAAAAATGGGATTACATCAAAGATCAATTCTAAGTCCATACTTTTTACACTAAACATGGATGAACTCACACGACATATCTAAGACATTGTATCATGGTACATATTTTCAGATTATGTTGTAATTCGAATGGGGAACACTAGAAGTGAAATGCTTTAAGTTTAATAAAGTAAAGACATGATATATGAAATTTAAATTTAGCAATATTAGACGTAATGAGACAATTGTTAAGATAGGAAACGAAGAGTTGTCTGTAACCAATAACTTTATAAGTATTTAGAATCATTTTTGCAAAAGGATAAAAGAATTGAGAAAGATGTCTAATATAAAATATAATCAAAATAATTAAAATGGAGAAGAACATCGAGTGTTTTTTATGATTGTAATATATCTCTAAAATTAAAAAAGAAAGTTTTACAAAACAGTAGTTAGATCTATTATATTATATGGAATTTAATGCTGGATTATAATTCAAACACATGAACAGAAGATGAGAGTCATAGAAATGAGAATGTTAAAGTGGATATGCAAACATATGAAAATGGATAAGATTAGAAATGAGAACATTAAAAAAAAAATCGAAGTGCATCTATTGAGAAAAAATTTAGGAAATACGTTTAAGATGATACAAACATATACTTAGACAACCAATAAATACTCTAATTAGACAATAACAAATAGGCACATCAAATGAGGAAAAAAAAGACCAAAGAAGACTTGACTAGTAATGATAAAACAAGATAAAATTTATTTAAATATAAATGATGATAAAATAGAGGATAAAGCTCAATGGTATAAAAAGATCTATCTTGTCAATCCAACATAGTTCTCTAAGTTCTTCAAAGTTCTAGGAAAATTTGTAATTATGTGAATTATTACATTTTTAGCTTAAATTAGCTTTTAAATTTTGTAATTAAAATTTGACTTGTATTATTAAATTTGCCCATTTCAGATTCAAATTTTTTCCATAAAATTGAAAATCTTTATACTTTTAAATTGAAATAGGTAAATTTTAAAAAATAATAATCATAGCACACATACTGCAATCATTATGTATTTAAATTCAACTAGTTGTTTCTTAATGCTTGAGCTAAAGTTTCGAGAAGAAACAAAGAATGAGAAAAAGTTCAACATGGTTTCAGTGAACCATAGTTTTCCAGTTGCATAATCTTTCAATGCCATAGAAGTTACAATACATACCAAAATTTATCTTATTTAAATTTTTTGCATTTTAAAATAGTTTTTTAAAAGTTTTTAAGAACTAAATACTTTAAGTTGAACTAATATTTTAAATTTGGTTGAGTGGAAGTCGAATTCCATAAAGTAGACATAGTCATTAGGATCAAGTGAATTCAAATTGGATTCGATTTGAATTTATTTTGGCCAATTTACAGCTAAATCAAATCTATATAGAGGATAGTTTGGTTCAACAATATTTAATTAAAGTAGTGAAATTTCTAAAAAATTAGGAATTATTATTGAATTCCTTTTCTCTCTGCACTATGCTATCTTTTCTAATTCCTCTCGTAGCTCTCTCAAACGCAATGCCCGCCCACTGCCCACCCATCATCGTTGCCTCTAATCCGTAGGCATTCATCTGTCGCCCCTCCCACTAGTAATCCTCCTCTCTTTCTTCCCTCTCTTCCCTGTTCTCCCTCAATCTGAGTTTTCTGGATTCACTCCCACAGCACTCCCGTCACCACTCGCCTTATTAGTCTATTGGAACCGGACCGCCAATAGCCCTTCTAGAAATCCTCCTCTCTTCTCCCTTCTCCCCAACCCCTCACCACTTGCCTTGCTCATCCATCTGAATCCAACTGCCAATAGCCCCTCTAGTAATCCTTTTCTCCTCTCCTTATCTCCCTATTTCGACGTGTCATTCAGCATGCAGAATGACAAATTCAACCCATGTTGACCATCATATTCAATTCTTCATACCATGGTTTACACATGTCAATGCAAATGGATGTGTCCAAGACTATGGTTATGAAACCAATCCCATTAATCAATTTAAATTAGCATAACATGAATTTTATTAATCCTAAAGGACATGAAGAGCAATAAAAATCCACAAACCACCTAAATGACACCAATGAGTCAAACCTCCTTGTGCTTAAGGACCTCATAGTAAAAATAAATAATGTTCTAAACTAGCTTTGTTGCAATGCTAAAATGTGGAAGGAGCTTTGTTCTAAATGTCAATCAATTCTAAAAGAGAATACTAGTGCTTGTGTGAAGACTTTCTATATGGACAACATTGCATGGCTTCGTCCACCTCTTGGATCACAACATGTTTAACTGGCCCCCTACTAAGCTAGTGGCAAATTCAGGTGCTAAAATAACTTAGTCAATACTTGAAAGGATAGAGACGACTCGGGAAATGGCAAGGGGAGGACCGGGAGCATCTGCACATATCCAAAAGCTAAGTCCTCACCAAATCAAAAATTATTTTTTATGAATAAATAATTTGTAATGGAAAGAAGTGTTGTAGGGAAAGAAAAAAAAGGTCTTCTATAAGTAAAAATACCAGTTAAAACATCATCAATCTAAGAGAAGGAATAGTTTTGAATAGGTAATGAGAACCAACTCATCGAAAAGGCTAGTAAACTAATCTGCTAGCTAATTGTTAGGAAACTTTCATACTTTGGCCTAAGGTGAGGGAAATTGGACTAATGGCCTAACCTAACTTAAACATATTGTTAAATATCAAAAAGGAGATATTATTGGTGCAATCGATCTCGGGTCAAAATTGATCAAGATTGATTTAGATTTTAATGTTTAATGGTTGAGTGAGATGCTAAGTAGATCAAGGTTGATCGATATTTGGCGAGTGAAGACATCCAAGTAGATCACGATTGACTGGACACTCGATAGTTGGAAGTCCAATAAGGACTTGGCAAGTGAAGAAGTCCAAGTGAATTATGGTTGATCAAACACTTGGCATGAGGAGAGTAGTCAAGTCCTAACATGTCATAGAAGATTGAATATTAGAAGTGAGTCGAGAAATTTTCACTGGTCATGGAGGACCAAATGTTAAATATGAATGGTGAAGTCCTAACAGGTGATGAAAGATCGAATGTTAGGCAAGTGTGGAAAAGTTCTAACAAATCATGGAGAACTTGATGTTAGGCACAAGAAGAAAAATTTTACAATAGTAAAGTCCTGACAGGTCAAACTTGATTGGATATTTGACAATGATGAAGTCCCAACAGGTCGAGGTTAACTTGATGCTCGAGTGAAGTCTCGGCAGATCGAGGTTGACCAGATACTTAACAATAATGAAGTTCTGGTAGATCAAAGTTAATCGAATACTAGGCTCAAAAAGTCCTAGTAGGTTGAAGTAAATCGGATACTAAGTGAGAATTCAACCTTAGAGATGAAACAGAGTTATCAATCGATTGCTATAGTCTACCAATCGACTAATGAATCCAAAACTTGCCCGAGGTATTGGCAGTAATCAATTGCCATGAACACAATAGTCGATTGCCCGAGTGAAACCACAAGTATGAGGTTTGAGGGAGTTTTGTGATGTGAACAATCGACTGTTGGCTATTGTGCAAAGGACTAGACTGATGATGTTGCGAAGAGAGCAAAAAGTTTCGAACTCAATTGCAGCACTCAATTGTTGATGCATTAATCGATTAATGGTAAATAGTAGTCGATTGTTGCTGAGTTGGATGGAGTCGTTGGGTTGACAGTCATAGCAACGTTCGAATCTATAGTAAAGCAATCAATTGATGGGAGCGCACAGTAGACTGTTAGGCAAATTTCAGCCCTGAACTAAAGCTTATAAGGGAGAGTTTCATGAACGATTTCAAAAGCCAATTCTTCGAGGCTTTAAAGGAGGAAGTGTTGCATTCTAGACCTTTGTGAAGCAATCCAAAGCAACCAAACAATGAGCAAAGCAAAAATCACTTATGCAAATAGTTATTTACATTGTATTCATTTTCATTTGTATTTTGTTTCTATTTGCTTGTAAGAATAATGTTGTATGAGATTTCTTTGCCTCTAAAAGGTGTAGAGGTTTTGAATGATGTAAAAATTGAAGCGTTCCTATGTTTGCTTTTGTTTTGTGTTTTCTTTTATTTTCCGCTATGTGTTAACATTTTGTAGACAAGCACACGATCGACAAACAAGAATGAAACGAATCACTATTCACACTCTCCCCTCTAGTGATATCACCGGTCCTGACAATCACTAGCTGATATTTTTAATTAGTGCACTAATATGCATGCTTTCTAGGTGTCATACCTAAATTTCATAGTAACTAATCCTACAAAATCTTACCAAGACACAAGGAAGACATTAACAATTTTCGTTGTGCAATAGAAGGCCCAGGGCACAACAAAATGGTGCCTACCATTAAGTATGCATGTTTCTTTTTTTATCTTCCTCATCTATCATTCTAGCTTTTGTGTGCCCGTGTTTTTGTACACAGCTGTACCTCCTACGCAAGACAAAACAAAACTGAAAAACATCTGAAATGGCAACATGACCAAGGCAAGAGATGAAGGAATTGAAGAAAGGAGAATTGAAGGTAGATTATAATTATATGTAAATCTAAAATGGTAAATGTTCCACTTGCAAGAGTTATATAATGCAGCTTTGCAACTTCAATTGCAAGTTCCTAGCCCACTGTTCCTTTTCCCCTTCTTTCTATAATTACTCGTATTAGCAATGCATGATAAATTTACATTTTCCTATCCTCAAGTCTTTCTTTGCCATCCTAGCTAATAGGGCTCCCAATTTCTTGTGGTTGTTGCTGGGGACTTTATTTAAAAAGTCCATGACTTTCAATATTGATGTCGGAATGTTTCATTTCCTGCACAAAACTTGAAGGCGCTTTTGGCACCGAGATCTGCTCAAGATCATGATTAGAAATCCATATGTTGTGCCGAATGGCTCAGTCATTATCAAAATCTGACATTGATTGACACAAGTAATGTCTTTTTGTGTCGACCATATTGATAATGCAAATCAGTATTAAACCACGATTTTACACACATCAGCATGCATAGTAATATTTATTATTTTTTATAACTTGTTTCACCAAAATTTGAATTTAATTTATTATCTATATGTTGGTCTTATTTTTAAAAGTAAAGAGGTTAAATTGTTAAAAATTACAGGAGTCAAATTTATAAAAATTTATCTAAATACGGTTTGAAGCAAAAATGAATAAAAAATATTGAAAATCTAAACGAAAGGATTAAATTAGTAAAACTCATCTTGGGACACTTTAATGCATGTCAAGTAATATCGTATAATAAAATTTTAATTCAAATATCTAATTTTTATAGTTATATTTTTACATGTAAATAAACTATGTGACAGGGCATTAAAATGTATGAAGCTATATTAAGTGTTGGCACGATACAATTGTTCACAACCCACTTAGATGAAAAAACTAGCCAATTAACTTATTAAGCCCAACCACTGGTCCAAATGCTTAAGCCTAAGTTAATAGTAGCTAACTCATCTAACTTATAAAGCTCCTTAACTAGCTAAGGTGTCACCATGTAGGATTAAATTGAGTTATTACAATCTCCCTAACTCAAGGCTTGATTCGAATTCCCAACTCATATCCTAGAATCTTCCTTAATTGCCAACATGTGGCCTAATAGCAGCCACACCACCACGGGCAACCCTTTTTAATACCTCACCATACCTAGAATTAGGTCCACTCTGGAACCAATTTACTAGACCTATTAGATGAGTGAACTTGTTAAGTTATTAGGTCCCACTAGCCCAAAATTCTTGAACTCAAATTAATAATAACTTACTCATCTAAGCTTATACAGATTCTCTACGAGTATATAATTATCATGAGAGACTAAATTTGGGAATTGAACTGTGCCAACACATACTATATAGACAAAAAAAAAAAAAAAACCTCTTCCTTACTCTCATCCAATCAATGATAATGTGATATTAGCAAAGTGTAATAAAAAATTTAGATGTTTTTAATAGTTTGCAACTAATTTCTTTATAGTTTTAATTTAAATGACCGTTTAATTGCAATAGACTTGCATATGAAGATAAAGTCAAGGATAAGGATTACATAGTAAAAGTTATTTGAATTCATTGTATCACGTTTGGGAGCATCCCAAAGTGCACCCAATTGATTAAGACCTTTGGAGATAGGAGAAAAATATATTGTATACAAAGGCAAATATATGGAGTAGGGATGGGAATAAAAAACTACAGCCGGTCCCATTCCAATCTGAAGTACTCATTCAGTTCATAGACCAAAACTCCAATAAAGAGATTTTAAACCATATTCCTCAAACTCTAAAAGCCATTAACATTCTTATGCATTTGAATGTGAATACTAACTGTATCTTGTGTTAATATGACTTGATAACGTAAAGCAAGATCAACAAATGGTTTCAAATTTTTGGTTGTCGAATTTCGCAAAATAGCCTATTCATGCAGTATATTCATGAAAATTTAGAAAAGAGTTATTTCACAAAACAGACATTATATTAATCTGATTCTTGGATTTGAAGTTCTGAACTGTGACGCAAAGAAATAGAATTCTAGAAAATGCAGTCTATTAATGTGGCTTTTGAACTATGATGAAAAGAAATAGAAGTCTAAAAGAAGCAAAGCCCATTAGCATCTCTTACCTTTGTTTCAAAGATGACAGATACCTATCATGACATTCATGATGCACGGCATGCCCACAAGAAGAAATATGAATTCCATCACAATCACATGGACCAAATCCATTAATTGGAACACTTGGAGCAGCTGACCTTGATGATAAATTTGCAATACGTTGGAGACCATAAATGGAGGAGTGGTTCTGCTTTGACTCTCTTAAGAGTCGTACAACACACTCCCCAAGCACAAAAAACTCTGTCATTCTATCTTTTTTTGAATTGTCTGCAGCATTATTGTTTAAATACATCTGTTCCCTAACAAGATCACCTGGATTGGATTTAGAATTGAGGATGTTCCGTACAACAGAAAGGTAGATATCATTCTCCAATTTCTCAAGTGGTATGGAATCTTCTATACCAGTACCGGGGAACATATTAAGTGTGTGGATTTTTCTCATATCAGGAAGTTGTTCTTCAAGAGAACCAAGTAATGTAACAACTTCTACGGGTTCCAGGTCAAAGGGAGATTGAACAGCAAAATTCTCATCTAACTGTACCATACTATTTGAATCAGAACCAGAACCAGAAGAATCATCAGAATGTTCTCTGCCACCTGACTGAATTTTATTTTCCCAACAAACATCTTCCCAAGAAGGCGGACCTTGCTCAATAAAAGTTGCAAGACGAGATTTCTGGTGATGTTTAAAAATGTACAGATAAAAATTATAATATCAACTATAAAAGGCAAAATTATTTAACTATCAGCAAGAGCAAGTTAAGTAACAAGAAAAAATAAATAAACTATATCAACAGTCGCTACAGATGCTTTTATCATTTTCCTTTTTTTTTTGTAATTTTGAAATCCATGGAAACTGCATTGCAAGTAAAATATGATCAAGTGAATTGTAACCTGGAGAAGAATCAGAAAACATAAGGGACTCTGGGAATGTGGATCTCGACAAAGGGAGCAAACAATTTCTGATTCTACATCAGCAATATCCTCTAGATTGAGCTTTTCCTCTTTAGATGTATCTCCTTCATTGTGAGACTTAAGATTGGCAATAAATCTTGATTGTTCAGCTCTCATTTTTTCCTGTTATGTATCATTAGCAAGAAATTAAAAATAGAAATTTCCTGAATGTATTTGCCAGAAGTTGTATTAAAATATTAATAACTTGGATGGAAAATCCTAGACACATCACTGATATATAATGACCTAGTCCAGAGATATGACGGATATAAGTGTTATATAGTAGTGCTTTGAAAAAAATGGAAAGAAAATAACCAAGAAGTTGTGAAGTCTAACTAGTTGTAATTACTGCCTGCCATTGTTGCGAAGATACCAATAGCATAAAATAATTATACTGAAAAGAACAAGGCCAACTATAAATTCTGAATGTGTTTCAAATTTCAAGAAATTCAGCCACCACTAGAACCATTACTGGCTTGTTAATGCCACCCCAAGGCCTACAACCGTGATTCTATTATTTGACAAGAAGTTGATTCAAGTGGATTAGCGTGAAGTATTTCGCATGATATGCTTTCATGCTGTAATATATGGAAATAAATCAAACTAAAAAGAACAACAATTTTATAACAGCATCTAGACTGGTCATGACCACTGGATGAGGTATCAGTATTATCCTTGATAGAAAATCACAATCATTTGTCACAGGCCACACATTCATACTACCAAATGAAAAAGGATGTTTGGTCACAAATAGAAGGTAAGACAATCAAACCATTATCGCCGCTTGTCGCTCTCGGGCTTTTGCACGTCTCTCTGCAACATCAGAAGCTGATGTCGAACTCTCAGGAGGGACTTGTGCAGGCTGCTTCAGGATCTGGCAGATCACTTCAGGTGCTAACTTTTGGAGAAAAATCAAGCAATCACTGCTTAGCTCAGCAAATTTCTTTAATAAAGTCTTAATAAGTGACGAAATGTTACAATGCCTCATTTCAGAATAATCCCTATCACCTTCATCCTTGTATTTCTTCATCAATAAAACTAGCAAGGACAGCAAGTTTTGGTTCTTCCATAATTCCGACTCAGGTAGTGAAGTGAGATCAAGTACATCAGTAGCATAAGCCAACAACGGAGGCAAATCTTCCTGATTATGTGAAACTTCCATGAACGAACCATCATCAGAAAGGAAATTAGAAGTAGAAGCATTACTGAGTGAGCCGCAAATATCTAATGCCAAAGCAAGTAAGTGTAGTGCTGTTATAAGAACCCCATCAGAAGCACGAGACATCAGTGAAACATCTGTAAAGGCAGCATAAAAAAAGACTGCACGGACAATTTCAAGGACTGTTTTTGATGTGGCTATTCTAGAAATAGTTGCTAAGGGAGGATAAGTATCTGTCCATCGAGGTAGCTGGACATTCCGAGCAGAAACTTTGCAGAATCGAAAATATCTCTCCTCTGCTATTTGCAGGTCCCTATAATTCCAGCGAGGATGATAAAGATCTAGCTCATTCCAATAAGCACGCCGAAGAGAATATTTGCCCTGAAATATATTAACATAATTCCTGAGCTAAATATGAAGAAGGTAATCAAGCACGGAGATCATTGGTTATAACCTGTTTCATGCCAGATGGATTTGAATAAGTGGCAAGCGTATCCAAAATGTTCTGAACTTGATCACTTTTTGAAAGATCACGAGGAAGAGCTTTCAGCACCTGGCTATGAGTGGCATCACCAACAGCAAGTTTATAAATTACCTCTCTCTTCAAGTGATCAACAGTAGAAAGACCAGAAAAACAGCGCTCTTTAACAATTTGGAGAATAAGAGTAAGCATTTCGTTCACCAGGACCAGCTCATACCTGTGAAAGAATTTTATCTTCATTGTTGGATACGAAGACTCAACAAAGACAAGAACAAATTCAAATACAGTCATGTCCACTCAAATTTCACAGCATAGACGACCATAAATAAAGTTGAAGCTCTCACTATACCAATATTGTTTGTAATAGTAGATGGCTTCACTAGCATGGTTAGCTATCTTCCATAACCAAGAATAAAAATAAATTAAATTGTGAACGAACAAGCATCTATTTTTCCAACACCCACTTACATCCTTTCACACGGACATTCGAAAGCTCATTTTTTAAAGCAACAAAAAAAGATTGCAAAAAGGAAGCAGAAGCAAGTTACAGATATCAGAAATGGAAAGGAAAGACTTCAAAAGAAGCAAAAACAGAAGTTTTAGGTCCTCAAGAATCACTTACATTGAAATAATATCTTACCAGATACACTATTCAATCAAAATACAAGGAAAAAATTTCAAACTAAATCTTGCGGCTCCTTTCAAAAGGACCCATGGTTTAGGATGTCAAATACTGTGCATTGATTGTGCATGAAAACTGAAACAAAAATGTGTAAATTTTAAGATGTTCATGACCAAAATTTAAAATTTTGACCTGTGTTGAGCCTTCAGTCCGCGACCGAAACGATATGATTTCAGTATCGTATCGTGCGTGCCGATACTATTTCGATACTTTTTTTTTCTATTTTTTAAACATTAATATTTAATTATTTTAAATGCTCATTATTTGTTTGATTTCAAGTGCTTATTGTTAAGTATATTTCGATTTCTTCTTTTGAAATGATTGATATACAAACGATAAGAGTAAATAAATATACTTTTTTTAAAGAAAATTTATATATCAT
>JBAMHZ010427786.1:0-11058 GCA_037177395.1 Alpinia galanga | reverse complement strand
TAAACCGGAAAAAGATGGATTGTTTTGTGAAAGAATCTCTGGACCCATAAAAAGTGGAATTTGTGCTTGTGGAAATTCTCGAGTGATCGGAACTGAAAAAGAAAAAGAAGATCCGAAATTTTGTGAAGAATGCGGGGTGGAATTTGTTGATTCTCGGATACGAAGATATCAAATGGGATACATCAAACTCGCATGTCCAGTAACTCATGTGTGGTATTTGAAACGTCTTCCGAGTTATATCGCGAATCTTTTAGATAAGCCCCTTAAGGAATTAGAAGGCCTAGTATACTGCGATGTGTGATTTGATCGAAATTTGCATTTTACAGATTCAGACTAATAAACTGTCATCCCATTCAATCTGATTGGGGTGCCCCGACTCTGACATGTGTCTTCGAAGGAGTAACATGAAGCTCAGAATTTTGGGTGTATTCAATACTTCCAAATGAAAGGGGAATTGATCCATGGTCGATTCCATAACAGATAAATGGGAATTGCTAGTTATACCTTGTGAAAAAAAAAAGACTTTTTCGTGGAATTAGCCATTCCACTTCTTTTATAGAAGAGATTCTGTTCAAGCAAGCAAATAGGGCATGGTTACAGAAGTCTATCTATCGCATATATGCTTCAAGGGGCATCATGACATAACCGTCGAGGTGAGTAGGGACCTAAAAGATCGAATGGAACAAAACGATATATAGACAAGTAAATCCCTTACGAGTCCAAAACTATTCCTTTAACTTTAAGGGGATTCATCATTTGAAGGGAAGTAGACTACTCAATAATTTCACATTTCAACTTTATCCTAAATAAGTCATTCAGAAAGTTAAAAAGTGAAAGTCAAAAGAAAAATGAATTAATGAAAGGTTAGTTCTTGCTGGGAACTTGAGTAAGGAGTAGTTTTTTGTAGGGTTTTCTTTTTATCGAACAAAGTAAAAAAAAAAAGAACTCCCTTCTTTATTTGGTGTAACTACTTGAGCCGGATGAGAGGAAACCTTCACGTCCGATTTTTAAGGGGGGAATCCAATAGGAACCTATCTTAATTTTTCTTTTGCTAGGCCCATAGCGAAAAAACCGACTTTCTTACGATTACGAGGTTTATTCGAGTATGAAATCCAATCCTGGAAATACAGCATCCCACTTTTTTTTACTACCCAAGGCTTTGAGACATTTCGAAATCGGGAAATCTCTACAGGAGCAGGTGCTATCAGAGAACAATTAGCCGATTTGGATTTGCGAATTATTCTAGATAATTCATTGGTAGAATGGAAGGAATTAGGAGACGAAGAGCCAGTTGGAAACGAATGGGAAGATAGAAAAATTCGAAGAAGAAAGGATTTTTTGGTTAGACGCATGGAATTAGCTAAACATTTTATTCGAACAAATGTAGAACCAGAATGGATGGTTTTGTGCCTATTACCAGTCCTTCCTCCCGAGTTGAGACCAATCATTCAGATAGATGGGGGTAAACTAATGAGTTCGGATATTAATGAACTCTATAGAAGAGTTATCTATCGGAACAATACTCTTACCGATCTATTAGCAACAAGTAGGTCTACGCCAGGAGAATTAGTAATGTGTCAGGAAAAATTGGTACAAGAGGCTGTGGATACACTTCTTGATAATGGGATACGCGGACAACCAATGAGGGATGGTCATAATAAAGTTTACAAGTCATTTTCAGATGTAATTGAAGGCAAAGAGGGAAGATTTCGCGAAACTCTGCTTGGTAAACGGGTCGATTATTCGGGGCGTTCCGTTATTGTCGTGGGTCCTTCGCTTTCATTACATCAATGTGGATTACCTCGAGAAATAGCAATAGAGCTTTTCCAAACATTTGTAATTCGTGGTCTAATCAGACAACATATTGCTTCTAATATAGGGATTGCGAAAAGTAAAATTCGGGAAAAGGAACCGATTGTATGGGAAATACTTCAAGAAGTTATGCAGGGGCATCCTGTATTGTTGAATAGAGCACCTACCCTGCATAGATTAGGCATACAGGCGTTCCAACCCATTTTAGTGGAAGGCCGCGCTATTTGTTTACACCCATTAGTTTGTAAGGGCTTTAATGCAGACTTTGATGGGGACCAAATGGCTGTTCATGTACCTTTATCTTTGGAAGCTCAAGCGGAGGCCCGTTTACTTATGTTTTCTCATATGAATCTCTTGTCTCCAGCTATTGGAGATCCCATTTCCGTACCAACTCAAGATATGCTTATCGGACTCTATGTATTAACGATCGGGAATCGGCGGGGTATTTGTGCAAATAGGTATAATTCATATAATTGCGGAAACTACCAAAATAAAAAAGTTGACGTTGACAATAATAACTATAAGTATACGAAAGAGAAAGAACCGTATTTTTGTAGTTCCTATGATGCACTTGGAGCTTATCGGCAGAAACGAATCAATTTAGATAGTCCTTTTTGGCTCCGGTGGCGGCTAGATCACCGTGTCATTGGCTCAAGAGAAGTTCCCGTCGAAGTTCAATATGAATCTTTGGGTACTTATCATGAGATTTATGGGCACTATCTAATAGTAGGAAGTGTGAAAAAAGAAATCCGTTGTATATACATTCGAACCACTGTTGGTCATGTTTCTTTTTATCGAGAAATAGAAGAAGCCATACAGGGGTTTTGTCGGGCCTACTCATACAGTATCTAAACTAAGAAATTCGATTAGACGATACCCGTGCCCGTGGGAAGTCGGATCTATCCAATTTCACCGGTATTATTATAATTTCTGAATTTCTATGTGAATCAAGATTGAGGAAAGGAAGTTTTCGAATCACTGACTCAGGCCCATTGTCGAATCCTACTCAGCGGAATATGGAGGTACTTATGGCAGAACGGGCCGATCTGGTCTTTCACAATAAAGTGATAGATGGAACTGCTATGAAACGACTTATTAGCAGATTAATAGATCATTTCGGAATGGCATATACATCACATATCCTGGATCAAGTGAAGACTTTGGGTTTCCGGCAAGCCACTGCTACATCTATTTCATTAGGGATTGATGATCTTTTAACAATACCTTCTAAGGGATGGTTAGTCCAAGATGCTGAACAACAAAGTTTTATTTTGGAGAAACAACATCATTATGGGAATGTACATGCGGTAGAAAAATTACGTCAATCCATTGAGATATGGTATGCCACAAGTGAATATTTGCGACAAGAAATGAATCCCAATTTTCGGATGACTGATCCCTCTAATCCAGTCCATCTAATGTCCTTTTCGGGAGCTCGAGGAAATGCATCTCAGGTACATCAATTAGTAGGTATGAGAGGATTAATGTCGGATCCCCAAGGACAAATGATTGATTTACCCATTCAAAGCAATTTACGCGAAGGACTTTCTTTGACAGAATATATAATTTCCTGCTACGGGGCTCGAAAAGGAGTCGTGGATACTGCTGTACGAACATCAGATGCTGGATACCTCACGCGTAGACTTGTCGAAGTAGTTCAACACATTATTGTACGTAGAACAGATTGTGGTACTATCCGAGCTATTTCCATGAGTCCTCGAAATGGAGTGACAGAAAAAATTTTTGTCCAAACCCTAATTGGTCGTGTATTAGCAGACGATATATATATGGGGATACGATGCATTGCCGCTCGAAATCAAGATATTGGAATTGGACTTGCCAATCGATTCATAACCTTTCGAGCACAACCAATATATATTAGAACCCCCTTTACTTGCAGGAATACATCTTGGATCTGTCAATTATGTTATGGAAGAAGCCCGACTCACGGCGACCTGGTTGAATTGGGAGAAGCCGTAGGTATTATTGCGGGTCAATCAATTGGAGAACCGGGGACTCAACTAACATTAAGAACTTTTCATACAGGTGGAGTATTCACAGGTGGTACTGCCGAACATGTACGAGCTCCTTATAATGGAAAAATAAAGTTCAATGAGTATTTGGTTCATCCCACACGTACTCGTCATGGGCATCCTGCTTTTCTATGTTCTATAGACTTGTATGTAACTATTGAGAGTCGGGATATTATACATAATTTGAATATTCCACCAAAAAGTTTGATTTTAGTTCAAAATGATCAATATGTAGAATCTGAACAAGTGATTGCTGAGATTCGGGCCGGAACGCCTACTTTTCATTTTAAAGAGAGGGTTCGAAAACATATTTATTCTGAATCAGAGGGAGAAATGCACTGGAGTACCGATGTCTACCACGCACCTGAATATATATATAGTAATGTTCATCTATTACCAAAAACAAGTCATTTATGGATATTAGCAGGAGGTCCGTACAGATCCAGTATAGTGTCTTTTTCGCTCCACAAGGATCAAGATCAAATGAATGTTCATTCTTTTTCTGTCGACGACAGATATATCTCTGACCTCTCAATCACTAATGATCAAGTAAGACATAAATTGTTGGATCTTTCCGGTACTCTTAAAAAAGATAGGGAAATTATTGACTATTCAAGACTTGATCGAATCATATCCAACGGTCATTGGAATTTCATATATCCTTCGATTCTCCAAGAAAATTCTGATTTCTTGGCGAAAAGGCGAAGAAATAGATTTCTCATCCCATTACAATATGATCAAGAACGAGAGAAAGAACTAATACCCTCTTTTGGTATTTCGATTGAAATACCCATAAATGGTATTTTACGTAGAAATAGTATTATTGCTTATTTTGATGATCCACGATATAGAAGAAAGAGTTCGGGAATTACTAAATATGGGACCGTAGAGGTGGATTCAATCGTAAAAAAAGAAGATTTGATTGAATATCGAGGAGCAAAAGAATTTAGTCCGAAATACCAAATGAAAGTGGATCGGTTTTTTTTTATTCCCGAAGAGGTGCATATCTTACCCGGATCTTCGTTCATAATGGTCCGGAACAATAGTATCATTGGAGTAGATACACAACTCGCTTTAAATACAAATACAAAAAGCCGAGTAGGTGGATTAGTCCGAGTGGAGAGAAAAAAAAAAAGTATTGAACTTAAAATCTTTTCTGGAGATATTCATTTTCCCGGAGAGACGGATAAGATATCCAGACACAGGGGCATTTTGATACCACCAGGAACGGAAAAGGAAAAAAAAAATTCTAAGGAATCAAAAAAAAAATTGAAAAATTGGATCTATGTCCAACGGATCACACCTACCAAAAAAAAGTATTTTGTTTTGGTTCGGCCCGTAGTCACATATGAAATAGCTGATGGGATAAATTTAGCAAAACTTTTCCCGCAGGATCTCTTGCAGGAAAAAGATAATGTCCAACTTAGAGTTGTCAATTATATCCTTTATGGAAATGGAAAGTCAATTCGAGGAATTTATCACACAAATATTCAATTAGTTCGGACTTGCTTAGTCTTGAATTGGGACCAAGAAAAAAAGGGTTCTATAGAAGAGGCGCATGCTTCCTTTGTTGAGGTAAGGGCAAATGATCTGATTCGCGATTTCATAAGAATTGAGTTAGTCAAGTGTACTATTTCATATACCGGAAAAAGGTATCATACGGCGGGTTCGGGATTGATTCCAACTAATGGATTAGGGCGCACCAATATCAATCCTTTTTATTCCAAAACGAGGATTCCATTAGTTACCCAGCATCAAGGAACTATTGGTACGTTATTGAATCGAAATAAGGAATGCCAATCTTTGAGAATTTTGTCATCATTCAATTGTTTTCGAGTTGGTCCATTCAACGGTTCGAAATATAACAATGTGGCAAAAGAATCGAATCCCATAACTCCAATTAGGGATTTGTTAGGCCCCTTAGGTACTATTGTACCTAAAATAATGAACTTTTATTCATCTTACCATTTAATAACTCATAATCAGATCTTGTTAAACAAATATTGGCTATTTGACAATTTTAAACAGACTTTCCAAGTATTTGAAGTACTTAAATACTGTTTAATAGATGAAAATAGGAGGATTTTAAATCCCAGTCCGTGCAATAATATCATTTTGAATCCATTCCATTTAAATTGGTGCTTTCTACATCACAATTATTGTGAAGAGACATCTACGATAATTAGCATTGGACAATTTCTTTGTGAAAATATATGTCTAGTTAAATATGGACCGCACATAAAAAAATCTGGCCAAATTTTAATTGTTCATGTTGACTCCTTAATTATAAGATCAGCTAAGCCCTATTTGGCCACTCCAGGAGCGACTGTTCATGGACATTATGGGCAAACCCTTTCTGAAGGAGATACATTAGTTACATTTATATATGAAAAATCCCGATCTGGTGACATAACGCAAGGTCTTCCAAAAGTGGAACAAATCTTAGAAGTGCGTTCAATTGGTTCAATATCGATGAACCTTGAAAGGAGAGTTGAAGGTTGGAACGAACGTATACCAAGAATTCTTGGAATTTCTTGGGGATTCTTAATTGGCGCCGAGCTAACCATAGCCCAAAGTCGTATCTCTTTGGTTAATAAGATCCAAAAGGTTTATCGATCCCAGGGGGTCCAGATCCATAATAGACATATAGAGATTATTGTACGGCAAGTAACATCAAAAGTGTTGGTTTCAGAAGATGGAATGTCTAATATTTTTTTACCTGGAGAATTAATTGGATTGTTGCGAGCGGAACGAGCGGGGCGTGCTTTAGACGAAGCGATCTGTTATCGGGCAATTTTATTGGGAATAACGAGGGCATCTCTGAATACTCAAAGTTTCATATCCGAAGCAAGTTTTCAAGAAACTGCTAGAGTTTTAGCAAAAGCTGCTCTACGGGGTCGTATTGATTGGTTGAAGGGTCTGAAAGAAAATGTTGTTCTGGGGGGAATTATCCCTGTCGGTACTGGATTCAAAAAATTAGTGCACCGTTCAAGACAAGACAAAAAGATTCATTTGGAAATCAAAAAGAAAAATCTATTCGAGTTGGAAATGAGAGATATTTTGGTACACCATAGAGAATTTTTTTGTTCTTGTGCCCCAAGCAATTTCCATGACACACCAGAAAAATCATTTACACGAATTCATAATTCCTAAAGAGAGATTTATTCTTTTTACTTTCTAGTTATTGATTTGGTAATAAACAAAATTAAGAAATTAAGTTAAGTAATAAAAAAAAAAATTAATGGTTTGGGCTGTGTATCAACGGTCAATCCCGGTAGAAGGTTCCGTAGGAACAATTATTTATTTGTTAAAAAAAAAAACAAAAGAGAAAGCGTGGGAAAAATGACAAGAAGATATTGGAACATCCATTTGGAAGAGATGATGGAAGCAGGAGTTCATTTTGGTCATGGTACTAAGAAATGGAATCCTAGAATGGCCCCTTACATCTCTGCAAAGCGTAAAGGTATTCATATTATAAATCTTACTAGAACTGCTCGTTTTTTATCAGAAGCCTGTGATTTAGTTTTTGATGCAGCAAGTCGAGGAAAAAACTTCTTAATTGTTGGTACCAAAAATAAAGCAGCGGATTTAGTAGCATCGGCTGCAATAAGGGCTCGATGTCATTATGTTAATAGAAAATGGCTCGGTGGTATGTTAACGAATTGGTCCACTACGGAAACGAGACTTCATAAGTTCAGAGACTTAAGAGCAGAACAAAAGATGGGGAAACTCAACCGTCTCCCTAAAAGAGATGCAGCAATGTTGAAAAGAAAATTATCTACTTTGCAAACATATTTGGGCGGGATCAAATATATGACTGGGTTACCCGATATTGTAATCATCGTTGATCAACAAGAAGAATATACAGCTCTTCGAGAATGTGTCATTTTGGGAATTCCGACGATTTGTTTAATCGATACAAATTGTGACCCAGATCTCGCAGATATTTCGATTCCAGCCAACGATGATGCTATAGCTTCAATCCGATTGATTCTTAACAAATTAGTATCCGCAATTTGTGAGGGTCGTTCTAGCTATATAAGAAGTCGTTGATTATGATTATGTTATGATTAAGAATAATAAGATTAGTTAATGTTGATTATTTTGATTTATTGGATCGGTTACTATTCTTGTCTTGCATTTTTAAAAAGAGATAAAATGGGATATTGATATTATGTTATGTGATTTCTTGGTATCCTAACTATATGATTAATGATGAAAGTATATGAGTTGAGAAAGAGATGGTTGAATCAAAATAATTTTTTTTGAAGTTCGATTTCTGTCAGAGGACAATATGAATGTTATGCCATGTTCCATTAAAACACTCAAAGGGTTATACGATATATCAGGTGTAGAAGTAGGCCAACATTTATATTGGCAAATAGGAGGTTTACAAATTCATGCCCAAGTACTTATCACTTCTTGGGTCGTAATTACTATCTTATTAGGTTCAGTCATCATAGCTGCTCGGAATCCACAAACCATTCCGACCGATGGTCAGAATTTCTTCGAATATGTCCTTGAATTTATTAGAGACTTGAGCAAAACTCAGATTGGAGAAGAATATGGTCCTTGGGTTCCCTTTATTGGAACTATGTTCCTATTTATTTTTGTTTCTAATTGGTCAGGTGCCCTTTTACCTTGGAAAATCATACAGTTACCTCATGGGGAGTTAGCCGCCCCCACAAATGATATAAATACTACTGTTGCTTTAGCTTTACTCACGTCAGTGGCATATTTTTATGCGGGTCTTAGCAAAAAAGGATTGGGTTATTTTGGAAAATACATTCAACCAACTCCAATACTTTTACCAATTAACATCCTAGAAGATTTCACAAAACCTTTATCTCTTAGTTTTCGACTTTTCGGGAATATATTGGCTGATGAATTAGTAGTTGTTGTTCTTGTTTCTTTAGTACCTTTAGTAGTTCCTATACCTGTCATGTTTCTTGGATTATTTACAAGTGGTATTCAAGCTCTTATTTTTGCAACTTTAGCCGCGGCTTATATAGGGGAATCAATGGAGGGTCATCATTGATTAGTTTTCGAAATAGTCTTTTTTTTTTAAGCTTACCACGATTGAGGCAATGCATGCTTGGGGTTCTTGGTTAGGGAACATAATAGATAGAAATACATATATATCTATGTATATACGACTAGAGTTGTAGGAGACAAGATAGACGATATTACGAAATGGCGGATGGGTTAGGGGGGGTCACACTAGATAAATGGAATGTCTATAAGTCCAGCCACAGTCCCTGTATATCTTTCGAAGAATTATTCTAGAATCCGATTTAATATAAAATATAAAATGTGGGCGGTTTGCGTTATGAAAGAAACAAATGTATATGTGATATTAGATATATACTAGTTATATAGGGGTTATCCCTATCTATATTAATTATTAATTTCATTTTTTTTATTCGAAGTTTTAGTTACTTCGACTCAATAGATTTTAGTGATCAAATAAGTAATAATTCATTGGTTGATTGTATCATTAACCATTTTTTTCTTTGGTGTGAGGAACCTATCATCATGAATCCACTGATTTCTGCCGCTTCCGTTATTGCTGCTGGATTGGCCGTAGGGCTTGCTTCTATTGGACCTGGAGTTGGTCAAGGTACTGCTGCAGGCCAAGCCGTAGAAGGTATTGCGAGACAACCAGAAGCAGAAGGAAAAATACGAGGTACTTTATTACTTAGTCTAGCTTTTATGGAAGCTTTAACAATTTATGGATTGGTTGTGGCATTAGCACTTTTATTTGCAAATCCTTTTGTTTAATTTCATCCTAGAATGAAAATGTAAAAAAGTACGTAACGTACTTTTTCTTATTTTATTAACTTGTTGCCGTTTGTTTCTGTGAATTATATCACTCCTACAATTATGTATTTGTTGCGACAATACCCCGGGAAGGACTGATTTGAGGATGAGGAATTAGTGGATTCGCTCGCTTTCTTCCTTCCCGTCCTTAGTTTAGTACGATGGAATTTTTACTTTTCTTTTACGAAGTGTTTGAACAAAGGAGATATTTTGCAATTGACATGAGACCCAGGACCTAACTTAATAAGTATCTTATCGGAAACTTCAAAAAAAAATAAGAAATTTTGTAATTCTCAAATTCAATAAATAGATTTAATCTACTCCCATTAAAAACCGGAAATTAAGAAAAAGAAATCGATAAAAAAGAACGACTCAAGCGATACAAAAAGAACTCTGTTCTTTGTTAGTCCTATCTATAAGAGGAGAGCATATGAAAAATGTAACCGATTCTTTCGTTTCCTTAGGCCACTGGCCATCTGCCGGGAGTTTCGGGTTTAATACCGATATTTTAGCAACAAATCCAATAAATCTAAGTGTAGTGCTTGGTGTATTGATTTTTTTTGGAAAGGGAGTGTGTGCGAGTTGTATATTTCAAGAATAGGTTGGATCCAACCGACTGTACTTTATTACTGTACTTTATTTATGTTATTTTATATATATTATTTTTTATTTTTATATTATAGTATAGGATAAATAGGAAAAAAGTGCATAATCTCGACGAATTCCTTCTGAGTAAATTCATAAATCATATGTAAGAACCATAGCATTTCGTTATTCATTGGTAAGTCAACTTTGATTCTCTATCAACCAACCAATAATGTGAGACCATTAACATGGTTAAAGCTAAACTGTTTGAAGTCCGGGCACAATATGGTACTCTTTCTACCACTACGTTAAAACCGAAATGGTTTCAAAAAAAAATAGTTGGTAATTTTTCCGATATATAACACTCATATCGATAAAATGATTTGAACCATTTACTAGAATAAATAAAGGGCACCTTGCCCTTTATTATCCAATGCCGAATCGACGATCTATGTATAAAAAAGAGGAATTTTTGGATTTGCATAAAAAAAGGAAATAAAATGAAAAAAAAAATAATATATATAAATATAATATTAATATTTTCAATTAAATAAAGAACAAATAAAAAAACAACTTTGCTGACAATTATAGATTTTTTGTCTGGTCGGAAGAGTCCTCCTAATATTCTGGTCTTGTATCAATTTTGATATGTTTGAATACAAACAGAAATAGAGAGGATAGGCTCATTACCTTAAAAAAAGATACGGGAATGCCCATAAAATAAAAAAAAATGAGCGTGAGAGCCAAATGAATCGAAAGATTCATGTTTGGTTCGGGAAGAGATCATGGAAGTTGTGAAATTAATGGT
>JBAMHZ010427775.1:0-11059 GCA_037177395.1 Alpinia galanga | reverse complement strand
ATGAAAAGATATCTCCATTGGTATAAGGCCTTTGGGTATAGCCTAAAACTAAAACCATAAGGGTTTAGACTCAAAGTGGACAATATCATACCATTATAGAGATCTATGAATCTTATTTGCAATAACAAAGAAATCTTCTGAATCAATATTATATTCTAATTGTTGTGTCACTTGCATATCATTTACTTTCTCCTGACTTCAAGTTTCTTTAAAATATTCTCCAATTACTGTATTAGTATTGGGTAGCTCATCTTCTAATTCACTAACTTCTTTATTTAGATCAATGGTGAAATAACTTGTACTTCTATTTCCCACATTAGTATACCTATAAAAAGATGAAATAATACTTGTTGACATATTTATGGACTATTGATTAGCTAGCTCTTTATCTTCTAAATTTGATTCAATGAATTCAAAAGATGAGAGAACTTCAACAAGAAAAGGGTCATCCCTTCAAAATTTTTTACAACCATAGCAATGATATAGAAAACAAGATAAAGATAGTGTGCTAATCATAGCTTTAAAAGTATAGGTAGTGCTCAGAAGTAAGGTTTCATATATTTTTTACATTCTTAAGACGCTCCTCTTCCACTTCATGTCAAGATTTCATAATTTTAACTCCTCTAGGAAGAGTGGAAGAGGAAAGTATAGAGAATGTATATATAGTGAGCAACATTTGTTCTGAGCCTCCTACGCGAAGTTATGGATGTGTGTAAATTGACATAGAGGTTGAATTTAGAAATCAGACTGTGCAAGGCTAGGAAAACCTTGAGGGTGAGACTTTAGGGCATGGTTAGACTCAGGGTTACTGAAGAAATCTACTGGATTTGGATTGAGTTCAATCAAAGCTGGCTAAGGTCATCAATGGATTTTGATCAAAACTTATTGATGGACATAGATGAGTTAAAATTATGAATTATTGACATAGAGTGGAAAAGGAAAATACAAAGAAAGTTTATATGATGAGCAACCTTGATTTTGAGCCTCATACGTAAGGTTATGAGTGCATACCAATTGACACAGAGGTTGAATTTTGAAACCAGACTATGCAAGGTTAGGAAAACCTTAAGGGTAAGTCTTTAGAACATGATTAGACTCAAGGTCACTAAAGAAATCTAACGGACTTGAATTAAGTTCAATTAGAGCTGACTAAGACCATTAATGGATTTTGGTCGAAACACATTGATGGATCTAGAGAAATTAAAATTATGAATCATTAACATGGAGTAAAAGAGAAAAGTATAGAGAAAGTTTACATAATGATCAACCTTGGTTTTAAGCTTTTTATGCAAAGTTATGGATGCGTGTCATTTGACACGGAGCCTGAATTCAGAAAATAAGTTCTGCAAGGCTAAAAAAAACTTTAAGGGTGAGACTTTAGGGCACATTTGAACTTAGGGTCACTGAAGAAACCTACTAGACTTGGATTGGATTCAATCAAAGCTGGCTAAGGTCGATAATGAATTTTGATTGAAACTCATTGACGAATCTAGAGGAGTTAAAATTACAAATCATTGACATAAAGTGGAAGAGAAAAGTATATGAGAAGGTTTAATTTATATAGTGAGCAACCTCAGTTTTGAGCCTCCTACGCAAAGTTATGGGTGCATATCAATTGGCATGGAGACTGAATTTAGAAACCAGGTTGTGCAAGGCTAGGAAAAGATTGAGAGTGAAACTTTAGGGCATGATTGGACTTAGGGTCACTGAAAAAATCTAACAAACTTGGATTGAGTTTAATTAGAACTGACTAAGGATATCAATGAGTTTTGGCCAAAGCTCATTGATGGAACTAGAGGAGTTAAGATTATAAATCACTAACATAGAGTGGAAGAAGAAAGTATATAAAAGGTTTATATGATGACCAACCTTGATTCTAGGCCTCTTACATGAAGTTATGAGTGCGTACTAATTAGCACGAAGGCTAAATTTAAAAATAAAGTTGTGCAAGGGTAGGAAAATCTTAAGGGTAAGACTTTAAGACATGATTGGACTCAGAGTCACTAAAGAAATTTATCGGACTTAGATTAAGTTCAATCAGAGTTGGCTGAGACCATCAATGGGTATTGACCAAAACTCATTGATGGACCTAGAGGAATTGAAATTATAAATCTTTGACATTGAATGAAAGAGGAAAGTATAGAGATGATATATATGGTGTGCAACATTTATTCTGAGACTCCTACGCAAAGTTATGAGTCCATGCCATTTTAAAATTAGGTTATGCATGACCATTTTGTGTTGATTTCAAAAAATCAATACAAGTATGACACTGATGTTTCAAGATCAGCACTACAATGTTGCTAAATTTGAATTATTAGTACTAATGAATTTGAAATATCAGTACTATTGTATTGTTGATCTTGAAAAATCAATAACCATGAGATTATTCAACACCACTCTGGTATTTAAATTTGAAAATCGACATCACAGTTTTGCTGAACATGAAATGTCAACACCAACACTACTACGGTGCTGAAATTTGAAGATCAACACTAGTATATTACTAAAATTTGAAAATTAGCACCACTCTATGCTAATTTTATAAAATATGTATAATTGTAGTACTGATGTTTCAAAATCAATACCATAATATTGCTAAATATGACATATCAGTACCACTATGTTGCTGAATTTTAAATATCAGCATTACTATTATGTCGGATTTTGAAAATTAGAATTGTGATGTTGGATTTTAGAAATTATAATTGTGGTGTTGGATTATATATTTCAATAGCACCAAATAGTAAGTATAGAAAAATCAGAATCACTATATTACAGTTTGAAAAAATCAAAACCTCTTTACTATTGCCATATTTGAAAGTTTAGCATCAAGTAGTAAGTATGGAAAAAAAAGATAAAAATCAAAATCCCTGGTAATGAATAGTAAAATGTAAAACATTATATTGTATAAGTTATAGTCACTAAAAAACATTCTCAAATAATCTTTCAAAAAATATTGATAGAGCATTTGTGTATACTATTTTTATACATTCAACTTATAAATAAACAAAAAATCCTAAACCCATAAATAAAAAAATTGTAGCATGTATAATACACACATGAGAACACTTTGAGAAGTAGAATCAAATGAGCTACACCGGGTTTTATAAAATCCTAATCAGTATTCTTTCAAGTTCTATAAAGCCTAATAAGAAGAACCAGTTTTCAAGAGCTTTCTCTTCAATTTTTTTTCTCTATTACTTTGCGAGAGAAGAGTTGTGTGTAGAACAAATCACGGTAAGAAAAGCACGAAGCTTAGGTAAGGACATACATGGTTCGCGTGACATTTGGGTGGCTCGGATGCATGAAATAAAAAGAAAGAAATGGAAGACAACTATTGGCGAGAGGGATAATGCAGGAATTGAGTGCACCCTTTGGTAATTTTGAAACTATGGTATGCTTTTTGGAAAATATATTACTTTGGATACGCCCTTTAGTAAATTACCGTTGAATCAACCAACCAACTAATTCTTCAAAAATATATAAATTTCACTTTTACGAATCTAATGAAATGGTAAAGCACTCGACGAGCAATTTATCTCTAAGAGTGCATGAGGGTGATGCCATCGAGATTGTGGTGTAGAGTGAGATTCCGATAGTTCCAAGCAATATAATCTTTAGGATTGATCTCTAAAAGCTTCGAACATGCAACAATTACCTCGTCAGTGCATCTGGAACAAGTGCAAGGGTAAGATACGACGCAGAGAAATGTAATAGGCACATGGGTGCAAGGAAGAGGGACCACATTTGGTTGTGGCCAGTAAAATTGTGAATGAACCAAACGTTCGTGAACAAATATGATGTTTAATTTGGTAAGAATTCATTTATGTTCGTTCAATATGTATCAAAGTCAATTAAATGAACAAGCTTAAATAACTTGATAAATAGCCCTCAGGGCTAATTCAGTTGGTTAGTGCAAATGTGATAAGTCTATAGTGGGCGGAGTCAATTCCTAGGGAGTTCATCGCCCTAGGTTCTCAAGTGCCCCCCACCTTGTGCCGATCAACTAGAATCTTAATTAATCCCCTCCACAGGTTAGGGAAAGCCATGGGGGAGGGGGGGTTGCTATGGGACAATTCTATATTTTTAAATAGCTTGATAAGTTAAATAAATAAATGTGAACATATATATGTTTGACTTGTTAATGTTCATGAACAATATTTGTAAATGATATTCGTGAACACAACATGTAAAATATATTCATGAACAAAACTCTTAAATCATGTTCATGATAAAACTCTTTATGAACTTATTTATGAACTTGTTTATACTCATTTGAATTATTTATACTAATCAATCAAATAAAAGTTAAAATATTAAAACTTCAAATAAACAAACTTGATTTAAGAGTTTGATAACATTTAAACAAACTAAATTTAAACATGTTTGAATCAAACTTGAACCGAACTTGATTAGAAGCTTGATACCAATTAAACAAGTAAAGCTCAATTGAAACTCAAATCAAGTTCAATCTAAAAAAAAAATCAAACTAAACTTGAATAATTGTTTCACTAGCTTAATTAATTTTAGACGCGGCTTGGCTCGATTTGATTATCTTATCAAATAATCTCAAATATTATAAAGTTTGACTTGATTCATTTATAGCTCTATTGGTCAGGGTTTGCAAGAATGGTTGTGAAGGCTGTCGTGGATTTTATCATTTCAATTTTTATATCATTTTATAGAATGACTATGATACAAATTTGTCTAAAAAAAAAGAATTAGTAAAAAAATTAAATAAATACATAAGTTATATTAGAAATAAAATAAAATAAAATACATGAAGCCATAAAAAAATTAATACATCAATAAAAAAAAGATAAACAATGATGTAATACAATATCAAATCTGTCTTTTTCATGTGAATACAAACAAAATATCAAAATAAAGTTAAATTTGAATTAAATGCAAACAAAACACTAAAAAAATTGAAAATTCGTTCTTTGTTGTTCTTTTTTCCCTCATTATAACGTCCAAAAATACTATAACATTATTTATTAAAAATTTAACATGGCATAAAATGTTTGAACCCTTCCATTTTCATCCCTATGAGCTCTGATTTGTGGCAAATTCTGCTTGGAGCTTACGGAGGCACATGGATTTCTTTGCCGTCCCGACGTCCTTCAGCCGAGGGTCTTTGTGCAGATGCCCGTGCATTACTTCGGCCGTGTGGTCCATCAGTCATTAAGTTAGGAGAGAGAAATAGAAAGGCAAGCTAATGGGCCGGACCGAGACGAGCCTGAGTGATTCGACTTAGCCTGTGCCAAGAACGTATGGTTCGAATGGAGGAATATCAATTTGGGCCTAGGCCTATACCTAACACTGGTTAGGGCCCAGCCTAAATGAGCCAATAGGACAAGAAATAAGTTCATCAAAACCAAAACCAAATCAAAAACCCAAATTAATAAGCAAAAAAAGATTTAGGTTTCTAATTTTTTTTTTAATTTTTCATTTCATTTAACAATAAATGTTTGAAATTAACATTATTCAGCTCCAACTAATTTTTTTTATAAAAATAATAAATAATAATAAATAATTTTTTCCACCGACGGAAAAATTGGCAGAGTTTCCTCCTCGGTAAATAAATTTATATCATGAAGGTTTTAAGGGCAACTTATACTGCCTCCGTTGATGCTCTCTTCCGCCGAAAGAAACACCGCGCAGACCTGCCGCCGCCTGTCCTTCAGCTTCGCCGGACCATCGCCGCCGCTCTCCAGCTTGGGAACTACTCCGGAACCCTCCTCCTCCCGCCGTCTCCTGATCTCCTGTAACGCTCAAATCACCCGCAGCGGCCGCCATGGCGATCTCCTCGCAGCCCAGTCGACTTTCAACCGCATGCCCTTCCGCGACGTCGTCTCTTGGACGGCGCTCCTCACTGCCTACGCAGACAACGGCCAGATCTGCGCCGCGCGGAGAGTGTTCGACGAAATGCCCACCAGAAACACTGCCTCCTGGAACGCGATGGTGACTACCTATGCGCGCGCCTCCAGACTTGCCGAGGCTTCCGAGTTGTTCGCTCGGATGCCCGTCCGGAACGCCGTCTCCTACGGCGCCATGATCGTGGGATTCGCAAAGAACGGGATGATGAAGGAGGCCGAGGAAGTCTATCAGGCGATGCCGCGGAGGTGGCGCGACCCAGTCGCTACGAACGCTTTGATCTGCGGGTACTTGCGGGCCAGGAAGCTCGATTTGGCTGCTCAAGTGTTCGAGGCAATGGAGGTGAGGGATGTGTTTACTTGGAGCTCGATGGTCGATGGGTATTGCAAATGTGGGAGGGTCTGCGACGCCAGAGAGCTTTTCGACGCAATGCCTGAGAAGAATGTAGTTTCTTGGACTGCTATGATTCAAGGGTGCGTAAGAAGTGGAATGTGGGAAGATGGTTTTAGACTATTTATGCAGATGCGAAGTGAACGTGTGAGCTTCAATTCCATGACACTATCTGTCATGGTTGACGCTTGCTCTGACCTGGACAGGATAAGAGAAGGGATTCAATTTCATGCTCTCATCTTGGCTCTAGGAATCCAAAATGATGTCTTCCTAGGCAATTCAATTATTGTTATGTATGCAAGAGCAGGTTGGATGGATGATGCCAGGAGATCATTCAATTGTATGAGCATAAAAGATTTGGTATCATGGAATTCGTTGATTGCCGGATACATCCAGGATGATGCATTGGAAGCTGCAAATGAATTGTTTGAGGCAATGCCTGAAAAGGATATTATTTCTTGGACTTCAATGGTAGTGGGATTTTCCAATAGAGGGTGGATTTCTGAGTCTCTTCGTTTGTTTCAAGAGATGCGTGAAAAGGATGAAATTGCTTGGACTGCTATCATCTCAGCATTTGTGGCAAATGGGAAACATGAAAATGCAATTCGATGGTTCAATTTCATGATTGATGAAGGGTTTAGGCCCAGTGCTCAAGCATTGAGCAGTGTACTTAGTGCTTCAGCTAACCTGGTAATTCTTGACGTGGGAATGCACATTCATACATGCACAATCAAAACAAATCTAGAATCAGACGTGGCTGTTCAAAGTTCCTTGGTCTCAATGTATGCAAAATGTGGGAGTGTGAGTGATGCCTATCATATTTTCTTGTCCATTGGTGAGCCAAACCTAGTTACTGTAAATGCCATGGTGACAGCATTTTCACAACATGGTTTAGTTAAAGAAGCACTTGAATTGTTCAAAGACATGCAGAGATATGGCTGCAAACCTAATCAGGTAACCTTCTTGGGGATTCTTTCAGCTTGTGCTCATGCAGGTTTGGTCGATGAAGGTTACAAGCACTTCAAATCCATGAAAACTTTATATGGTGTGGAACCAGGACTTGATCATTATACTTGCATGGTTGATCTATTAGGACGCTCAGGGTTACTCAGAGAAGCAGTTGACATGATCAACTCAATGCCATTGTCTCCTCACTCTGCAATTTGGGGAGCATTGCTTAATGCCAGTAGTATTCACTCTCATATAGAATTTGCAGAGCTAGCAGCCCAGCAACTTTTGGAATTGGAACCAAACAATTCAGCAGCTTATTCAGTTCTGTCAAATATGTATGGTTTGGCAGTGCACAAGAAGTCCGAAGAAAGAATGAGGTTGACACAGATGTCCAATGGTGTGCGGAAGACTCCAGGATACAGCTGGGTTATTTTTGACAATGCTTTAAGGCAGCTAAACATGTAGCAAGTACCAGATGCAAATCATTCGCGATTCACAATTGTGAGAACGTATCATCTTTTCTGTGGAAGGGCATTTTTCCCCCTTAAAAATTGTCTTTAGTTTCCAATTACCCTGACTTAGCATTCTAGTAGGAAATGTCAGACACAAAGTCAGCAAATTTGTTAAGCTAAAGAAGAATCAACATGAATTATATGATTGGTAAATTATTATCCTAACCAGAAATGGCGTTTATAGGAATTCCCAAAAATTTGCAAGATTATAAACAGGATTACTTCATTCTGAATATGAATTACTTTAAAATGATGTTTGGGACTGACAGAAATGAAGTGAAGATGCTCTATCTTCTGTATTTTTTGTGGTGAAGTTGTTCTCTCTTCCTTTGATATTGTGCTGTTTCCTGGAGTGAAGTTGCTCCCTTCTGTTGATAATGCTGGAACTGAGGTGGTTCTCTCTCTTCTGTTGATATTTCACTGTATCCTGAATTCTACTTCATGTTCTGCATCCTATTAAGAATGCACTTTGTTCCATGTTCCCCCGAGTTTATGTTTAGCAAACAGATTATTTTGGATTTGTTCAGATGTCAACGGAAGCCTAATCCAACTGAAATTATTTAGCCACTTGCGTAGGAGACTGCTCATTTAAGTAGAGTGGCAAGCCACACGCTGCCATATCATGAAATTTACTTGTACGCTAGCCCCAGGGCTAATTCAAATGGCTAATACAGTTGTATTAAAGCTTGAAAGGGCAAAGGATCGATTGTTTACTACTAGGCTACCGATGACTCTGTATTTCTGTACTGACCACTTAACATCCTGGTTTACTCTCCCTCCACACATAAGGACAGCGGTGAAGGGCTGCTAATGTAGTGGTTTCACATTTTATGAAATTTACTTGTATGCTCCTGTAGAAAGGGTCTCGTAGTTAGCACATACAGATGTTGCATAATGGACAATATGTTAATTCTCTGCAAATACGAGGGTGCCGCCTTTTCATATGCTAGTTAATACTCTCAAGAGCTAAAAGCTCACCGTGATTTGCCTCCCTTCGAGGGCGGACTGGTAGAGATTGCTAGGTTGACGGATTCAATGCACAATGAAATGTGCTAGCATGTCATTATCAATCGTTGTGATTTTAATTACATACTCGTAACTATATATTTGAAATTGTTGGGAACTTAATAATCATATAATAGAAAAGAAAGTTTTCACTTTTTAGCTATGAAATAACAAAATGTGAATAGATGTGATATCCTTGCTTCAAAATCGTATTACCATTGGTCTAACATCATCATTTTCTCTACTGTTAAACTCTTTCATCCCCTCTATCCTCTCAACTCCCACATTTATGCCCCTATCTAGCATCTTGCTTAAGAGCTTGCAGAACTTATAGAGCTCTCATCTAACCACAATAAATCCACAATAGACCTAGCATTATCAATTTGTAATCTCCTTCTAAGCCAGCGAAGTCAGGTGAGCTCACTCACTGATCCCCTTCATTGTAGACACACCGCCTAGTCACTCTCAGGATACTAAGGGATGTTGGTTAAATTATCTTTGCTTACTTTTTTTTTTGGATTAATGGTAAATATTATAATATCACAAGGTATTGTACATATTTAGATGTCTACAAAACAATAGACATGTATATGCACTTTGCGAAGTATTCTATTAACCCAGGGCACATCATCCTCGTATTGACATCTATTCCTAATTTGCCATAAGAGATAGATCATACATGTGATCACAAAAGTCGTCCCTTTGACTAAACGGCCACTGCCTCATTATGACTTTCAAATGGTGCATAGTAGACTTGGGATGCTAGATAGTTGCTGATGAATGCTTGATGATCTCCTCACCTTTGTACACGGCTCCATACTAACTCGGCATTGGAAGAAGAGGTGGTCCTATGACTCATCAGCACATTGGCACAACGAGCATGTCTTGATTGGCTCATATGGTAGATGATCCTTTATCCGCAATTGCCATGTGCAAGCAACCAAAACGTAAACCTATGCTTTGGTAGGAGATATGTCTTACACATAGTTTTGACCCATGGTTGTTTGGTCCATTTCGATTGGAAGTATTCATATACCTTACCTGTCGCTTGCTTTTCTAAGGCATACCGATCAATGAGTTTCATGTTAGCATTACTTTGTCCACTTGTTTGTTGGACAATTTGGTCATGTGCAATAATCTCTTGATCAACGGTGAGTCTGAAGCTTTGGCTTGTCACTGTCATATGTCCACATGCTGAAGGTATTGATTTTGTATCCATCGCACCCATAAGGAATCCTTCTTGCATTGTATGTTCCATAGGGCCCTGCATTATAAGGATGAATTCCAAGCATACAAGTCTCACGCACCTAGCCACCCTCCTCTTTCGATAAGCAAATGGTTGCCCAAGAAATTGGGGGTGCTTTGTGGACCATATGAAGGACTCACATATTCCATATAGTTTGTCGATAATGACGCTTGGGATGGGAAGAATAGAAAGGCAAAAACATTCCACCCCTTGTAGAACTGTCTTCACCGGCTCAAGTTTGCCCACATATGACAATGTGTGCTTTGGCCAAGAGGTCATCTTTTGCACGTATCTCAATAAGGGGCTATAGTTGTTGATACAGAGCTTTTTGATTGCCAATAGGATACCCAAGTACCGAAATGGGAAGACCCCTTGCCAAACCTGAGCTGCAGCAGTGTTGCCTTGGTTCTTGGATTGACCCCAGCATAATACAAGTTATATTTCAGTGGGTTAGCTTGCAGACCTGCATTGTCACTGAAGTCCCTTGAACAATTTGCAATTAGGGCAATGGTAGTCTCATCCCCCCCTTACAAATAACAGCAAGTCGTCTGCATACGCCAAGTGCGTGATCCCAATGGCCACACACATAGGATGAAAATGAAATCCAACTTGGATATTTCCTTTAAGGATTTTGAGAACACTTCAAGACAGTCTAAATAATAAAGGAGATAACAGATCACCTTGTCATAGTCTGTGCTACCCCCAAAAGAAACTATACAGTCCACTATTAAGGTTGATGAAATATGAGACTGTGGAGGTGCATTCCTTGATCCAATCCCAGAACTGCTAGGGAAAACCAAAACCAGCAAGTGCTGCTTGCATGAAATCCGAATCTTCCATGTCAAATGCTTTTTGAAGGTCAACTTTGTGTTAGTGCAATAAGCACTACTCCTTGTTTTGATGTATGAACCGAAGTTTAAAGTTAGGTTCACTTGTGTTCTGACTATATGACAAAGAATGCAGGAAAGTCTTGACAGATCAGAAAGACCATACATCAGGCAGAAGACCAGAGGGGTCAGGGAGACCATGCATCTGACAGGAAGCCCTAGTGGGTCAGGTAGACCAGACACTAGGC
>JBAMHZ010427753.1:0-11060 GCA_037177395.1 Alpinia galanga | reverse complement strand
AGTGCTCAAGCAAAAGTTCTCTCTTTTGTAAAATGTTTTCTTTACTTGTACTTAGTTGTAATACTTTTGTATTCATATTTATGTTTGTATTTAGTTGTTGTAAACTTCTTTGTAAGCAAAGTTTACTCTACTTTGGTGCATACCCAAAGGAGGAAGCTAGTAGAGTTTGTCTTGGGATTAATCTGCTTTAAGGATCACCGTAGAGTATGAATCGTAGATTTTGAACCACGTTATATAACTGTTTAATGCATGTATTCTTCTTGTTATTGTATTTATCTTTATTATTCCGCTGCACACTAACAAGTATTGTAGACGAACACAATCAAACCAAGTGAACAATGAAATATTAGGAAAAATTGTTATTCACCTCCTCTAGCGATCACAATAATTTCCAACAAGCTATGTTAAGTGAGCATTGAGATAACAATTAAATTAACTCACCTGAACAAATTAGAGGTGAAACTACAAGAAATGTCTAAGGCAAAGAAAATTAGATTGAAAGTATCTCTCAAATGTTGTTTCTTAAGTGTTATCGAACCACTTCAAATTAGATAACTGTAGTTTTCCTTGAGTGTGTGTGTATATATATATAATCAACAGTTTCTTGATTTTGAGTTAAGCTAGATAAATCAAAAAGGCTTCTGGACAAAGGTTCGGGGGGCTTTCACATTCAAGTGTAGATGGATCAACTGTCTGTGCATATGTTACATTGTCATTGGCCTACACAAAGGGGATGAACTTTTCATGTGTCAATTAGCAAATCATTCATAAAACTCCAGTGCTAAATATATATATATATATATATATAAAACTAGCAGACCCACCATGGCAGCAACCCCAAAGATTGATATGGATGGCCCAACTCTTCCACTCCTCTCTTCTCTTTAAATTTAAATCAAGGTGTGGAAGAAGGAAAGGAGGAGGAGAAGAAGAGGACAATCTCATTTTGGAGGCATCCAGTTGACTCTGACCTCCTTCACTTCTTCTTAAGCTCAGTTCATGCACTGCTACATTCCTGTGCCTTAGCAATGGGGCGACACCCATGCTGCCTCGAGCAGAAGCTAAGGAAGGGGCTGTGGTCTCCCGAGGAAGACGAGAAGCTGATCAAGCACATGACAAAGTATGGCCATGGCTGTTGGAGCTCTGTTCCTACACTAGCAGGTAGACAATTGCTCAATTGCATTAATTGTCATTGCTACAAAGGAAAACTTGTGAGGCATTGTTGTGTCTCGGCAACAATTTGTTGCAGGTCTGCAGAGGTGTGGCAAGAGCTGCAGGTTGAGGTGGATAAACTACCTGAGACCTGACCTCAAACGAGGCATGTTCTTGGCCGAGGAAGAGGAGCTCATAGTCGAGCTCCATGCTGTGCTCGGGAACAAGTAGATGCAACCAATAATTAGTTCTCAGTTTATGATTTTGCCCCCCTAGAATTGACCTCACTAATTCTCCAGTGATCTTGGTCCCTCAGGTGGTCTCAGATTGCAGCACGCTTGCCTGGTCGGACGGACAATGAGATCAAGAACCACTGGAACTCTTTCCTAAAGAAGAAGCTGAGGCAGAGTGGCATTGACCCAAACACACACAAACCTTTCAGCAACTCCAACTCAGCTTCTTCACCAGTGTTGGATAGGCCCTGGAGTGAGAGGGAATTGGTGCCGCCTATGGCCAAATCCTTCTTCCTGGACCAAGTACTCCCAGAGGCTTACTTCTTTCCATCAACTTCACATCCAAACATGTCCATTTCGATCAATGATGTTACACGAGTTTGTGATTCTATCAGTAGCAGTAGCATGAGCAGCAGCAACTCCTTTGACAGTGGCATCCTCACTTGGCCAGATATGCTGCTCTACAAGGACGAGAGTGAGGAGCTCAGGTGGCCAGAGAACCTTCAAGAGGCCTTTTCCCTCTCTGGCTCAGTGCAAGCTCCACTTTGTGACATCAGGACAGATCTCCTCTCCTCTGTCCTAAGTAATTGCAGTGGTTCATAAAATGTTCAGTATTTGCCAGGTTTGGGTGAGAGAATGATTCACAGCCTTAGCGGTTCCTTTGTGCACTGATTGGTTTTCCTGTGGCGTATAAAGATTGTGATAACGAATATTAAATAAAGATTGTTCACTTTATTTCTAGTTTTAAATTCACATGCTCCTAGAGATTTCATCTAGAAATTTCTACTATTTGGAGTCTTTCAGAGAGAACTGCAGTTAACTCCAAAGGCTAATGAAGTTGGTATGGTGAGCATGTGAGGTTACAGGTGATAGTGGTTTGAAGAAGGTTCAATGAGCAAGAAGTACATTTATACAAATCATAATAGTAAAAGAATTACTGAACATGAAAGAATCTTATATAAGAACTGCCACCTATTCTTAAAATGATTTATCTAACCTGTTTGGCTGGTCCTACTCGTCCTACTCTCTGGCTTGTTGATGAACCACAACTCACAAGTCCTGAGCAATCCATCCAGTTCAGTTTAACAACTGTCAGCTTGGGTTTGTGAAGTTAGTCCAACTATTAGAATAAAATCATCAAATGGATGAATCACAACATCATAAATGATTACATTTTAACAATGTTTTCAGAATCAGATCAGTTCAACTAATTATCCAGAAACCGGAACACATTGAGCTCTAGCTGAATCAACACAAAATTTCTGAGCAAATTGGTTTCTCACCAACTTCAATTAAAGAGGCAAAAAACATAGGTGTTTTTGAACTCTGTATAAATTGTTCTCTTCCACAGTGATTATTTGGGTCATTGCAGGAAAAACATTAAGGATTGAAAAGAAGGTGTGCTGCCCAAATATCACACTGGAATCACTGAAAGTGTCTTCTCCTATCAGCAATATCTATACCTTCATATTTGTAAATATGCTTCCTAGTTCATCACTCCAACCACCAACCTCTCATTTTCTTCGCAGGTAATAACAATTTACATGGAATTTTTTTATTGTCTTTTTATGTATTTTTTTTTTCCATTATTGTTCAAGATCTTAATAGTACTTGTTTAGGGCTTCATCTTGCCTGAGGTAGTTCTTGTTATTGTATTCTTGAACTAATAAAAATCAGAGAATGGAGACAGATATGAGGGAAGTTAAGTATGAATGCCCTCTCTTTGGTAAGTGAAAGAATTAACCAATAGTTATACATCCTATCCCTTTTTTCTATAAGGACTTGGTTCAAATCCATAATTTTCAGATTTGGATGATACATTGTATCCCTTAGCCTCTGCTCTTAACTTGGCTTGCCGCAAGAACATTGAAGGTAATGCATCGATATCCCTTTCATGTTTGGTTTCAATGCATATAACATTCCCTCAGATCTCAAAGTCGGATTGATTTTCTTAACTATAAATTACATGCTGCACCATCTTCAAATAGAAGAAAGTCAAGTTCCAAAAATGTGCCTGGACTTGTACAAAGAATATGGAACTACAATGGCTGGTCGTAAGGTACAAAGAAACTTCTAATTGAGCAGTTCTTCTCTGTTAATTTACGAATCAAAAGATTTTTTTTCATCTTTTTTTCCTTTAGGTATTAGGCTATGGATTTGACAATGATGAATTCCATGCTAATATTCATGGAAGATTGCCATATGAGACACTGAAACCTGATCCTGTGTTGAGAAATCTACTTCTCTCAATGGCACAGAAAAATAGTAAGAAAAAAAATCATAGATAAGGAAATTTTGATGTTTTAAGTTTATGGGAATCATGTTCTTATGTGCAATTGATTCCATTTTTTTTTTTTACAGATCTTCACGAATGCAGATAAAGTTCACGCTGTCAAAGTTCTTAGTAGGCTTGGCCTTGAAGATTGCTTTGGTGGTGTTATACGCTTTGAGACACCTAATCCAAAACCAGATCAAAATTCCTGGTGAAAACAACACCATCTCGATGGATGATGTGTCAAACAGTGACAGTCATGAGAGTGGTTTAAGCAACTGAATTTTAAGAGGAAGAATACTTGGCAAGCCATCATTAGAAGCCATTGAAACCACTATTAGGATTGCGAAGGTCAATCGAAAGAGAACAGTAAACTCTAGTTGGAAGATTGTGTTTGATTCAATCTAACTTGATATGAACTAATTTTTCTTCTTGTTTTGGGTACCAAGATCTTCTTGGATTATACAGTCCAAGAAAACTGTAATTGTCAGTCCCACAAGTCCAACATGAAGGATTCTTGAAGGAAGACTATTAATCATTCAAAAACTTAAACACGAAGGAAGTTAACAAAAATATATGCATTTGGAGATTTAAGGAGAAAAAGAAGATTATACCTCAATTATATTTCTCACTTTCAAGGCATCTACTGGACCTTAAATGAGCATATATAAGTTCCCAAATATCAATCTCACTATTTGATTGCCAAATGCATACACAGGTTGGGAGCTCAATGTTAGTACGTGGTGCTGATCCTGCCTAGAGAGCATTCATAATATAAGGGAAGCATTACCTGAGATATGGCAGGATGGAGAACAGAACTAGTTCTTGCAGCAACATCTGTAGAAACAATTATACTTGCTTAAAACATTACTATTACAAATATAGATGGGCACTAATGCAATCAGAGATTGAGAATATGTACTGATAAAATTCATTTGGTACTCAACTAAGCCAAAGTTAATTATGTAACAGTGCATTCAGATTATATAATTGTTAATGGATGTTAGCATATATGTCACCTCTTTTGGGCCATATTTTTACCAGTATCTGTCAGAAAAAAAATAACCAGTAATTTGTGCCTTCTACTCTCGCTTCAGATCGATCCAACTGTGGCTCATAAATTCCATCAATATGAAGCTGTAATTGGTAATAATACACAAATTTCACAGATAGCCGTCCGTAATTGTGACAAATACAATAAGCTGAATATATTTCCACAACAAAATGGTTTCTAGAATTAAAAATTCTGAGATCTGTACAAAATATGACTTTTAGAACATTCTAATTAATTTCTGCACCATCAGAATCCACAAATCAAACTTTACTTTGAGAAAAAGGAAAAGTTCAAATGCTTTCAGAAAATGAAATTGCATAGCCTCCAAACACATCAAAATCAAACAACCAGATTAGAAATATGACCTGTATCAATCTATAGGCACCTATCAATTTTGTTAACAACAGAAAAAAAAATTGAAGATAATTCAGATTTGTAAACTCGCATAAATTAAGCTCATGGTAATGATGCGCAAGTACAATTCTGGAAGGAATTACATTGGGCAATCCAGAATAAATGAGTAATTCGAAGTCAGAGTTTCCTCTGTGGATCAGTTGTCGGAGGTTGTGGTGTAATAATCACAAGAATAACAAGACCACCAAGAAGTACAAGAAGAATGCCTAAGAAGTTGATTAAAAAAGCCTCATTTGAATAGCGTGATATCGTCTTGTTAGTCTGAAGAAAAGTAGCCTTTTCAAGGAGGCCCGTGGTTGCTGTGACTACAGCAAGTGCATAGATGTATGCCCCGAAAAACACGTGCCAAGGAAGCAGCATCACTCTACTATTTCTTGAGCCACCAGGATACCAAAACGTAGCAAAGCCTACAGCCCACTGTACAAGCGCAAAGTTAAAATCACTTGACGAAGGCAGCAGAGGAACCCTTATATGACAGCATTCATTAGTTGTGGTCAGAAATGCTGGACCATCGAGTTTACCTGAATGGAAAATAGCAGAAGACATGCAATGCCCAACCATGAGTGCAGGCTGTAGAAGTTATCAATGCCCTTGTCATTGTGAAACTTCAGAGCAGCCCATGCACCAATTAACCCCAGGCATAAACCAAGAAATTGAATAGAAAGATGTACTGTTTTTTTGAAGCTTTTAGTTCCTGGCATTATCTTGAATGCTAGTATAGCTGTCATATATCAACAGAAGTCACTTAGTACTGCAACAAAATAGAATTGAGACAATTCAAATATTCATTAATCACCATTGAAAACTCTATTGAAGATTTGCAAATGATAAACATTAGTTGGATCATTTGAGAATAAATTGAAGTATACTGGCGGAATTCAATGTGTAGCAAGAAAATATTGAAAGGAAAACAAAATAATGACCACAATGATTCGTGTCATAGAGATTCAAATAATATACTCAATCCATTTTAGTTTTTATCAGTAATTTGGCCAAACAATCATGAAAAGTTTCCAGCGTAATCCACTTATTTAATTAGAAAACACAGTCTGAGGAGGAATAACATACATTATTCACCATATCCATTGATATATTGACTCTCTCAGATAGGGTAAGAAAATTAAAGGCGATAATGGCACTATTCTCTGAGTAGAGCTACTCTGTCTTTAGAGTTGTGTAATCTTTCCATAACTAGCACTTCAGTAAAGAATCCACAAAAATGGACATCTAGGATGAAGAATTTGATTGTTTTCCGGCATCCAAAACAAACTGCATATGGAGATTCAAACTATAAAAGGAAAAATATTAACTAAAAGGTGAAGATTTAAAGCATCTTAGAATTCAACCAGTAAATGTCAAATAACCAACATGAAATAGCAAGCTATTTTTTGATGACCCAGGTGGGTTGCCACAACCATAGGCATTGCATTAGACCCAGGACAACCTCATAACAATTTGTCCTCGTACCTGCTTGCCCAACCATACTTTCTAAATAGAATAAAAAAAAAAGGCAGCTCGGTGCACGAAGCTCCCGCTATGCGGGGTCCCGGGGAAGGTTCCATTGTACGCAGCTTTACCCTGCTTTTTTTGCAAGAAGCTGTTTTCAGGATTTAAATCCGTGACCTCTGGGTCACAAAGCAGCAACTTTACCGTTGCGCCAAGGCTCCCCTTCACTTTCTAAATAGAATATGTAAAAAAAATTAAAAGATTATTTTAAAAACTTTTGCAAAGAGAAATCCTAAGAAGAATCCAACTTGCATTATAAAAATAAAGACTTGCTTTTTTTAACGACAAATAAACCATAATACAAACAATACACCATATAAAAGAAACTCAAACTATATAAATAAGAAATAAATGATAGCATAAAACATAAAGCCTAGAATCCTCATAAAACTATGCAAAGTGTCGTCGGAGCCTCAATCTATCAATGGCCAAATCTTCACCCACCCAAACCTACGTTAGATTCCACTTACAGTCTTGCAGTAACAAAAGCAGAAAGTTTACAAGGAAAAGTTACGATGAATAAGAATAAGGTGACAAAGACAAAATTAATTATGGTGCAATGAACAGCAAAATGAATAACTAATAATTGCAAAAAATAGAAAATGTATCATCACTAATTACAAACAATATGATTAATGCAAACTACAAATTACCAGTAGATGAAGATGTTTAGACACAGACAATGGATGCAAGTCTTGTACACCCCTTTCTGTGGTAGAAAGTGGTGTTCCTGTGCACTTCAACACAGCTACAGAAGGTAACCCAAATATGATGCGCCTAGCGCATCACTCTCATTGGCAAGCAAAGTGTAGATGAGGCGAAGAGAAATTGGCATATACTGTTAATGGTTCATCATCATCCTAATGGACTAATGACCGAGTCCACAAATAATTTTGCATCCACTATGTATCCTGCAAGAAATACCATTTGGTTGCATCTATCTCTATTCCTAATGAAGTGAAATTTCCATGAGATAGTTTACATAATACACCACTAAATCCACTTATTGCTGTCTGTACATCACTAGCAGTATTCATGACGGAATTGTCTTTCTATGCCACTTAATTTGTACCATGATTAAAAATGCTCAACTCAACAGCTGCCCTTGTCAGAAAAAATGAAAACTTTAAACAGCTCAAAGAAAAAAAAATAATTTCCAATAAAATATGCGAATGCTACATACAAGTTTGATATTTGAACTACCATACTAAAAACCAGAAAGGTGGTACCTTCGCAATTTAGATGTATGAAGCCAATCACCATCAACACAGGATGCACCTAAATGAAAACTGTATCAGATTGTCTACTTGGTAATAGTGCAGATGCAGTTTTAGATTGTCTATGTTACATTCAGAGCAGATGCAGTTTGCAGCAGTTGTCTCTCACTTGCATGGCTTACTAATGTTAGATTGAAATGCATAGACAAAAATGATGTAAAAGTAAAACTACATGCCAACCAAAGTCACTTAAGCAGATTCTCTTTTCTTGTTAGTATCAACTAAGCAAAGGAGGAAAACAAAACATAGTATCCTCACAAAAGCCATTTTGTTGAAATCGTTATCATGGATGTGATTCATTAATAAATATGACCATTACCCTTTTTCTAAATTATCCAATAAATAGATGAAGGGTTCACAAGGGTTCTAAACTTTAATATAATTTCATAGGGAAGTACCTACTACTTTGTACATCACAATTTGACAACAAGCTCTATGTCATACAAATTTTGGGTCAGCTGTCATCTGATTGGTAATAATCCTGAACTGTAGGATTTGACAATTTCCCCAAATTGGAATGATGTTGATATATGAAACTCAGATCCAAACCTTTTCTTAGCCCAACCATACAAAATAAGATCCACTACCCAATTATTTGGGATTATTTGCACGAATATTATCCTTCCATTGAGCTATATGCAATAAGATCCACTACAACATGATGCACAACATACAAATGGCATACCATCTCTCCTTTGAGCTCGATGCAATAAAATTAACAACAACATGAGGCACAAAAAGTAAATGGTTTTTGATCCCTCCTCAGTGTTCCATGCAGCAGCATCCACTACAGCATGTGGTGAAACATAAATGGATTAGAAAAATATTCAAATTTCAATCTTGAGGTTACTTTAATTGTAACACCCAATTTAGCCCCACAGAATCAGCTGTGGATTAAAAGAATACATCATCTATAATAAGATACTAATGAAAAATAGTATTCTACAATGGTTTAAAGCCATTCCGTAAAATGGGCACTTCATCATAGCGTTGTAGTATAGTGAAATAACCGGAGAGAAGGCAGGGCCTACGTCATCCTCTGTGAAGATCAGAACTTAACGTCTACTGTCAAAGAGCCTTAGTACCAAAAACTATCTTAATACCAAGTAGAAAGCATTAGTCCAGAGGGCATGCATCATCTACAATTGCTCTAAAATGTGATCTATGTTGTAACCGATGAAGTTCGAACAAGCGATGTCATAGGAATGAGAAAGAGCAAGGTTACATTGAAAATAAGGTCTTTGTTCTCGGAGATGAGAGCCAATCCTCCCCGGAAGTGGACGGCCCAGATGAGGACGAGGACGGTGGCAGAGGCCGCGGTGCCCCGAATTAGAGGAACGATGGAGAATCGCATCACCGGAGCGACCATCTTTCCGCTTCTTCCTCCGATCCGATTTCTGAACTGTAGAAAGAGGCAGGATCGATTCGTCCTCCAAGGTCGGCGAAAGTGCAAGTACAGCAATGAATGGCTTCGAAAGAAAGAGAACCGGGTTTAAGTTGAAACATTGGGAAGAGAAACGTCAGCCGGTCGGACCAGACCGGGCCAATGGCCAAGCTATACAAAGAAATGGATTGCTTGGAGAAGTTCCTAAGTAATCGTTGATAAAGAGTCGATCGACTACCCTAGAACGGTGCAACGGTAAAAATATTGAGGCATCTCGTAAGAGAATATAGTTTAATTTTTTAAGTATAATTTGGCGATGAATTTCTGAAAAATTCATAGAGGCAGCTCTCTGTGCAAGAGTTTACCTGACGAATAAAGTACGACTTCGATGTTGGACAGCCTTTCAGGGATAACACAACTGTGGAGTCCAAACTGAACCGCTAAAACTGCGAACACTTCCTTGATTTACTTAGGTGGTTGGTGGAGATTCACTGGGATTCTAATCTCTTTCGGCTCCCTTGTTAAAAGGGTATCCCTGAAGAACCATAAAATAGGATTGACTACTCCTATAAATTATTCAGACTGAAGATTTAAATACCCGGTATCAGTCAAAAATAAAAATAAAAATAAAGAGTCAATCAACTAATAAAATTATTAATGACTATTAATATATCAATGAATAGATATAATAATAAATTTATTTGATTTAATCAATTTTTCAAATTTGAAATTTGAAATTTGAAATTTGAAATTTATTAGCTAAATAGAACTTTTAATTTCAACCCATTAATTTAATTTAATTGATATTTTACTTTAACGTTTGATTCCGAAAAAAAAAAGAAAAGAAAAACGGAGTTTGAGTTGAAACTTAGGGAAGAGAACGGTCGGACCAGACCGGGCCAACTGGGCCAAGCCAAAAAAACGAAATGGATTGAGTTCCATCCTTCAACCTTTTACACAACCTCTTCGGCCATGGAGCCAGCCAGGCACGAGCTGCCCTTGAATTGCTTCCCACTTTATGTTCCAAGTATCTAAAAACTCTCAAGTATATAAATAACTCTACATTTAATATTCATGACTCCTCTAGTCGCTTGAAAATCCTCGAACAAACATTAACTTTTTGTAGTCAACTACAAACTCCCACTCGATTGAGCAACATTCCAATTGATAAACCTCTACTTAAGCAATAATGGCACCGTTAAGATTACTGCAACACACAAGTGATGTGTCTCTTGACGTTTTCCTTCTAGCTTAATAACAACCTCGAGTCCAAAGCGTTGCCAAAATTTAAATTTACATGAGGCCGTAGGTCATTTTCCAAATGACCTTCAGATCATTGATATGGTAACATAAGTCAGCTCTATCAAGTGCAGTGGTAAAAGCGGTGAAATATCTCATAGAAAAATATAATTTGATCATCTGCTGAGACACAGTTCGACGATAAATTTTTAAAAAATTCATTGAGACGGCCCTCTGTGAAGGAGTTTACCTAGCGAATAGAGTACAACTTCGCCATTGAACAGCCTTTCAAGGATGACACGACTATGAAGTCCAGACTGACCCGCTAAAAAAGCTGCGAGCGCTTTCTTGATTTACTCTGATTAGTGGAAATCTACTAGGGTTCTAATCTCTTCCAGCTCAGCTGTTAAAAGGGCATTCCTGAAAGACCGTGGGACAGGACTGACCATCTTTAGAGATTAATCAGGTCAAAGGCTCAAACACTCTAATGCTAAAAAAAAAAAAAAAAACAAAGAGTACTTGTAAAAAT
>JBAMHZ010427742.1:0-11061 GCA_037177395.1 Alpinia galanga | reverse complement strand
AAATGATTAATTGATATCATTTGAGTCAAAATAGAGTTGAACATTTTAAATAAGGACATATTTTTAGATGTTTTATTATCAAATATTATTTTCTCAAATTAAAGGGAGACATGCTTGGACTTATATGTTTAATCTTTTTTTTTACTTAAACTTTACAATTTTTTATTATTAAAAATCATTTTGAATTTTTGACTTGAAAACCTAACTTTTAAACTTGATTTTTTACTTTTAATACTCATTTTTACTTAAACTTTTTTATACTTAAAAATTTGAATATCTTTAAACTTAAAATTTTTCATGCTTGAATGCTCAAAATTTTGAATATCTTTAAACTTAAAAGCTTTTATACTTGAAATTTTGAATATCTTTAAACTTAAAATTTTTCATGCTTGAATGCTTGAAATTTTGAATATCTTTAAGCTTAAAAGTCTTTATACTTGAAATTTTGTATATCTTTAAACTTAAAATTTTTTATGCTTGAATGCTTGAAATTTTGAATATCTTTAAACTTAAAAGTCTTTATACTTGAAATTTTGAATATCTTTAAACTTACACTTAAAATTGTGAATGTCTTTTGAACTTGAAAAATGAACTTTTGAACTTGAATATCAACTTTTACATCTGAATATATTTTAAAATATTTTTTAACTTCAATCTTTTTTATATATAGCAAAGGGGGAGTGAGTATCAAAGTTAGAAAATTATCTTAAATCTTTTTTCATACATTACTTGTTAAATTAAGGGGAGTTGAATCTTTTATAAACTTCTTTATGTATTTATTTTCCTTAACTTTGAAATTTGGTTGTCATAAATTAAAAAGGAAAAGATTGTTGGTGCAAGGTCACCAGATAAATCGAACCTAGGTTTTGATGATAACAAACATTCAATGTTAAGATTATTTGTTATCTCATATTTTACTCAGTATACAGAATTGAACTAGAATCAAGAGCTAGCTAAGAGACAGACCTAAGATAAGCAAGGTAAGTTACCTTGTGGAGTGGAAATGTCGCGTCCTCGGTATGAGGACAATCTCTTAGGTGTAGATCTGACTGAGGATTCCAGTGGAATACCGAAGTCAAGATCTGATGGTCTTGAGACTATCACCATTATATATATTGAATTTGTTTGAGTTAATCATGTTTTGCAGGACATTAAAGGAGACATCAGTCGACTGGCTCATAAAGCAGTCGACTAAATTAGCATCAGTCGACTGACATTGAGGATCAGTCGACTACTGAGCATTAGTCGACTACTGCAAGGACCAGTCGACTGGTAATGAATTTGGTCAACTTCGAAATTGGACAAGATAAGAGCCTTAAAAGATGGGATAAGGATATAATTTGACTCAGCTATGGATCTCCACGAGATGAGGAGCTTGGATGCTATAAAAGAAGAGTTTAGGCACCCCTTTTCATTAACTCAACTCGCTCCAAAGGTGCAACTACGCCCAAGTTTCGTCTCTCGCTACAACGCTGCTACGCCGACCGTGCAAGAATTTCCATCCTTCGAGTCGATAACCTTGTCTTTATTTTTTGTTCATAGTTGTTATAAAGAGAAGAGGTAGGAGTGCTACTCTTTTCTCTATTCTCTTTGTAATTCTCGTAACTCTTATCTCTAATGAGGAAGAGTATTTTAGTGGATTACCCATCGAAGTGGTCTCGGATCGCATGATCTTAGATTAGAATCAAGTAAAATCTCCTATGTCTTTTTTGTTCTTTGCTTATTTTATTTCCGCTGTATTTAACTCGCATTTTTTGAAAAGAAAAGAAAATATCTAAAAGTGCTATTCATCCCTCCTTCCCTTTAGCATATTTTTCGATCCTTCGGGGACTTCACTATTCCCCTACTTGAATTTTTGTTTCTAACTTACTAGTTTCAACCATCGTTGTTTGTTCTCTTTCGAATCAGAATCCTATTTTTGAGATTCTAAGAAATAGGAAATGCAGAGGTCCAGGATTTAGAATGATACAGTTATTCATCGATCGTTTAGCATAGATTGAATCAGTATTGTTTAGCTATCACGGGCATATTGCAGCGGTAAAAATGAAAATGTATTTCAGATGAGAATGCAGTTTGATCCTTTACTGAGACGATGAATTTTAAAAAATTTATAGGATAATTCTCAGTACAGGAGTATACCTGAGAGATAAAGTAAAATTTTAGTATTGAACAATTTTTCAAAGATGATTCGACTGTAAAATCTAGACTGGACTATCAAAGTTACAAATACTTTCCTAGTGTACTTTAATGGTCAGTAAAGATCTACAGGTGTTTTGACCTCTTTCAGTTAAGAGACATTCTCATAGGACCGTGGAATCAAATTAAGAGTCGTACCTACAGAAGGCTGCTCAGCCCCTCACCATGACTAGGATCTAAAATTTTATTTTCAAAAAAATATATGTAAAAGAGTTTATTTTTAAAAAATAAAATAAAATTTTTATTATTAAAAATGGCCTTTTGTGTTTCATTTAGGGTTCCTAAACTCTGAGGATCGATTTTTTAATTGGATTGACCATCTCTAAAAATTATTCGAGTCAAAGATTTAAATACTCAAGTAATTATCAATATATATATATATATATATATATATATATATATGAAACGTAATGCTCGTGCCATGAGTAACTTATGGCACTTGGCATAAAAGTCACTAAAAATGGGTGTTTTTAATCATTTTAATTTATTGATGTACCCTTAGTCCAATTGGTAGGGAATAATCTGTCTTCTAATATAATTAAGATTACATTTTAAAATAGGTTATTTTATTTACTATAATTTTAAGAAATATAATATGGATTATAAAATATAATTTTTTTTTATAATCTTAATTACATGATAAAACTCATATAATCTGATTACATTATAGTACAAGACCAACATCGACGGTCAATAATTGGAGACCATTGATCACTGGTTGATCAATCGTTGGCCAACGACTGGCTATGGCCGATGGCCGATATTAAATAAAAAATATATAATAACCTTTAAAATCTGGATTATACATTAATATAATATAAATTACATTACATTATAATTTTTATTCCATTACAATTAAGTTTAATTATATTACCACGTATCAAAACGCACCTTTAATGTTTTGTAACGAAAAAAAAGTTTTTAAATTATTTTTTGATCATATGTAATTAATATTTCTCATTATTTGATTACAAATTCGAGCTTCCTATTTAATTTTTAATGAATAATAATAATCTACGACTTTAGGCCGGGGCTGCGAGCATCTCACTTGCATCCATTCGTCAGTCGGATCAATCGCACGAACCAAGAGGATGGCGAATGCACTGTAATTACGGTTATGCAAACGATGTTCATTAACGCGCGCGATCCTAAATAAATTTTAAAGTTTCAGTTCCAAATTTAGTTTTTTCTTTTTTTCAACTCAAAAAACTGATTCAGCTAATCACAAGTCTCCATTGTTTCAACTTTGACCGAATTAAAATCAATTCTAGATTTAGTCGCTTGATCGTTTGGATTTAATTAATTAATTATTTAAAAGTATATATCAAATTAAATCAATTACAACATGTAAACTACTACATTAGTTATTAATATTGTGAAGTTCCTGTTTAATTTGATCCTTAATTCACCTAACACAAGTCTACTAGCTGTTTAACTCTCCACAGCCCTACTACTTCATCGGTCTATACGACGACTTATGACTAAAACGGAAGGCGACTAGAGTTTGTCATCCTACGCTTCACTTCCTATATATGCAGCTTCAACATTAATTAATCTCGATCGATCGCCCAAATTTCAGAATCACCGATATGTGATTATGTCATCGGTGCACATGTTGAAAAATTATTAGGTACTTAGGCACACCACAATTGTTAATTAATGGGTAGAAATTATAATCGTTCATAATTTTCATTTTTATTATTATATTATAAGGAGACACTCGATCGAATTGAAAAAGGTTTACGGTAGAATGATTAATGATGCTAGCTAACTAATTTCTTTTATATATTTTGTGTATAATTCTAATCCTTCAACACCTCTTGTTCAAGTCAAATATTCCTTCTGCATAAGTTAATTAGTCGATGTTCATATATAGGTGACTTATTTGAGACCAACAAGAGAAATAATTATAAGATTAATTATGTACGTATAGCTAATGTCCACTGATATATATAATGGAACATGCCTCACGATTTAAAATGACCACAAGTAATTAGGATTATTTGAAATAATTATTACTATTATTATTATTTTGGCAGTTATGCCTGAAACCTTTTTGGCCTGTCTATCTTATGGATCTATCAGATAATATAAAATAGAGAAAAAGGATGAAAAATTATATTTTTCAATTCTAGAGAAGGAAGCCAAACAAACAAAAAAGAAAAATATAGATACTTTTGGAGTTATAAAAGATATTTTTCATAGATAAAAGGGTAAGAAATAAATTATAGCATGCCTTTTAATTTGAAATCTTATAGGACATACCCCAAGTTCCAAGCCTTGACTTTGTATGTGCAACTGAGCATATGTGTAACAAGATTGGCTAATTGTTCGAGGAAACATGCATGTTTTGATTCTTTTCATGTACGAGAATTTTGGCTATAGTTATTCTTTCAGAGTGTTGGCACTTGTCGATCGATCCCTCGTGCCTATTTTCCAATGTCATCATTTTTGTTTAATCATTTTCTATTATTATAAAGCATAGGTTAATTAATAATGTTGAGAAAAAACTCTAGCTAAAAGCATGGCATATATATATATATATATAGCTCGGTGCCAATTATTTCATTTAATTGATTCTTTTTTGATAGATTTATTCTTTGAGGTCCTCTTGTTGATGTTGAGATGCGACTTGATTCAACTTAAAGTCACATCAAAGTTTAACCTAATTCAAGTCATTAATTAAATAAAAGTAGGCAAAGCATCATTAGTAGTGTTTAGTGCATATGCATGCCCTGCCTAAGTGTAGATGCTACTCTACATTATCCTCTACCCTAAATAATTAAATTAGCTTTCACTTTGTCAACCAGAAGGTTGAGTGTGCCACATATATATAAAACCTTGATTAGTTAATTATAATGACTTGAGAGAACTTTAATTTCCCACGTAGGGTATAGGGTGGCCATGCAAAGCAAGCCTTTGTTTTTCAAGAAACCCTAGACAGACATGCATGTTCCTGTTTAGCTATATCTATAGACATTAATTTGTGGATTGATTAATTAATTCAATGTGCATTGTAAAGGAGAAAAGAGAAGATATCTTCTTAATAGTGTTTAGAGTACAAAATGGTACACACTTTGAAGATCAATCCATTTGCATGGCAACAAAAGGGGGGGACTTAAGAGATTAAATATAAACTTGAATAATTGTCCCTTAAATTCAAGTTCCTATAATTCTTTAATTTAAATGGAGGGCCTAAACTTAGAGCCGTTTAACACCTTACAAAGTGGGCAACAATCCTTTCTTGTTTGCTAGATTAATACAAATTAAGGTTAAATAAAACTGGATCATTAATTTTCTAACAAAATGATGATATAATCGGATATATGTTTATCACCATTTATCGAACCACATTGCAATACTTAAAAACTTGTATTTCTCGGTAAAGCGATTGATCAAATTAAAAAGGGGAGAAAATTAAAAAAAGGAAAATGCAAGGATAGGATGGATTTGATGGCCCGGCCATGATGGAATTATCTCCCATGAGTTCTTTTGACTCATGAACTCATGAAAGCTGAAAAAGAAAGGGTGAAAGATCAAAAGAAGCATACCACCCTTTCCTTAGCTTGTTCTTAATTTCATTGCGATTAGGTCAGTCACACCAAAATTAAAGATGAGATAAACTTTGGAACTTAGTTATAGTTAGAGTTCAAATCAAATTAATCTTAGCAAATTTAACATGGAGTTATATAATAAAAGAGATTGTTTTTTTTTTATATTTATGTTCATATTTCAGATAATAAAAGTTATATAATAGCTCATTAACAAAAAAATTTCATGAGACTTGAATACAATTTAGTTTAGGAGTAGTTTTCTTACTGTTTGAAAATAAATTATACAGAATCGCAAATGTAATGTATTACTGTAATATTATTTTGCCATTGATATTTGAGAAATTCTAAATTATAGAAAAATGTAAGCACATTTTAAAACAAACAAGAAAAATAAGTTTTGTATGTTAAACAATTTTAGACGTTTTAACCATAAACACAATCTCACCCCAATTGAATTGATTAAGCCTTAAGTCATGATTCAAACTTGCTATTTTAATAAGAAAAAAAAATTGTAAATAGAGTTAATTATGTGTAAACTTCTTGTACCCAGATTTAATATAGGAAAAAAACATTAGCAAAATTAATTTATTTATTTCCCTTTTTTAAAAAAATTATTTTATCCATATTTGAATTGCTGTAAAAAAAAAGTGAATTTATCACTTTTACTAAATAAAAAATAATCTTCCATTTAATGCATATAAAAATATCAGTAAATAAAAGGAATCACTATTAAGGTACCTAGCTAGTTGGTAAAATTAGCAGACCTGTTAATGAGCTTTCCATAAGTCACAACTCACATTGATTGTGATTGGGAATTCATCAAATATGAAAAAGGTAAAATTAATTATCAAGATTTCTTTCCTGCAGTGAATCACAACTCAACGTCATTTTTAATTTTTTTTTAAAAAAAATCGAACATTAAAAGTCCAAACAAAGCAGCTGAAACATTTATTTAGAAAATAGTTTTTGAAACATTGCTCGCATCCATCTTTTTTTAAAATATAAATTAAACCGACGATAGCGAGATTTTTAATATTCAGCTAAGCAGTTAACGATTAAGAATTAGCACCCAAAATAAGAAAGCACATAGAAAACTAGTCAACCTACCTGTTTACTTTCCGCCATTTTTTTCGGATTTATTTGCTAATTTTAGTAATTTTTATTGGACGAGGCCGCGAGAAAAGCGCGATTGTTACCGGGATGAGTCGTCTCGTACACCGGAAGCTCGTCTCTGTAACCGACTCCGGCTCCGGCTCCGGCTCCGGCTCCTCTAACGGTAAGATTCTCCAGCTCGAACAGATCGGAGCTCGAATCACTCATCTCGTCTTCCTCTTCTTCTTCGACCTCGAAGCTTCTCAGCATCTCCTCGACTTTCCTCCTGGCATCCTCTCTCGCCTTACCATCCGCCACGGTGGCTGGTCGCCTCCGATCGTCGAACCTCGCAGCCGCCGCAGGATCACCAGCGTACGCGATCTTCTTGCCGCTAGGAAGGATTTCCTCGCCCATAACCACGCTCACGGGGTGGAACCTCACCGATCTCTTGAAGCCATCGTCGTCAGAAGCCGGACCCCGCCTCGACGATGGCGTTTTCACTAGGCACGGCCGGGAACGCGTTGACGCCGCCGAGCAGGGTGAGTCGTCGACGGTGGGCGGCGAGGGCTTCGGTTTCCTCTGTTTCCCAGCGGCGTTGGCGAAGAGGGAGTTGAGGAGGCTGGCAAGGCGGGAGCCAGGAGACGCCGGCGTTTTGGGTCGGCCCAGATCGCGGAGCTTGCTTCGGATCGAGCTTGACCTGGTCCTCTCCCGATGTTGCTTCGCTGGAGGCGAAGGAGCGCGTTGCGCCGGTCGGGAAGGAGGAGGAGGAGGAGGAGGGGAGCGCGCGGATACGGCAGTACTGGTGGAGCGAGAAGGAGGTGGGAGGGTGCGAATCGGACGGATCCGGGCTCTGCGGCTCGCGGCCGACTCGGGCTCGGAGGAAGAGGAGAACCCGCCGTAGCTGGAGTTATCGGAGGAACTGGAGGTGGAGATGGGCTGGAGGACGCGGGTTCTGATCAGAGTCCTCTCTTTCACAGGCGGAATCGGGCGGCGCGGAGCGACGGCAGGGGAGGGATCAGGCTCTCCGCCGCCATCGGACTCATCGATGGAGCGGTAGATGACGTCGAGCAAGGTGGAGGAGAAGGACGGGTACTCGCGGCCGCACCGCGGGCGCTCCCTCCCACATCGCTCCATTAATCCAATAGCGATATTTCAATTTCAACGGAAAAAAAAAAAACCTTTCCCCCCCTCGTCGATCGAACTTATTTATTTATTCCAAATTCTTTCGAAGGACAAGAGAGGAAGAAGTGGAAGAGGAGCAGGACTGGCAGTGGCGAGAAGGAGGTGATGCCCTCTGCCTTATCATGGCGATGGACGAGGAGGGGAGTAACTCGCGCGCGTGTGATTGCTGACTTGGCTTTCTTTTTTTGTCCTTTATTTATTCTCTTATTTAGGTGTGGGGCCCAAGGTGATGTGGTCCGTCCGATCGGATCCGATGTCCGTAAATCCTCACCCGTCTTCAGCTCTCAAGCTCTCGGTAGTAAGATTCATTCCCTCTGCTACTTTTTGTTCCAATGAAAATTAAAGTAGACTTGTGGGTTGATTGTAGCTACGAGATAAAATCTGCCGCTTCAGTCGTTTGTTATGTCATGTGTATGGTGGGGATCGGGGGTGCGGATCACATCGCGTGACAAGAAGAGTCCAAAATTTGACACTAAGCACAATAATTAAGCATTTAATTTTAGTAGCATGATAGATGGAAACCACTCGTGACACAAAAGGGAAGCAAATATTCCTTGCCTTTAGTGTCCTCACAGTTGCCATTTTGGTACGAATGCCACATTAAATTAGCAGGAGAAAATACGACGTTTGCTTTCTACTTGGGTCATGTACGTACGTAGTATGCGGCTTTAATTTACAGCTAGCTGTGGAATTGGACAGGGGAACGAGGGACTAAAGCATACCATACATGGCTCGAGGGAGGCTGCAGGAGGGTGCTCATGGAAGTGATCTAGTTTTGCTATGGGACCAACTTCTCGAAACGATAGCTGGGAATTTGGATAAAGGTTAGGAATCACGGGGCTTTGGCAATCTTCTCCATCATTAATGCCTTTTGTAATGGATACCAAGCTCTTCCTGCCAAGTAAGGAAGCAACGTACGTACGCTCTCATATCCTTCGGCCGATTCTCTTTAATTATATTAGAGTCATCAGCATAATAAATTCCCTACGCTTTAATGGTTGCCATAATATTTGAATTGGGCACATTGTAATTGGTCTTGCATTTCGAAGGAAGGATAGGAGTATAGAAACCATATATATATGCCATTGCATTTCTCATGCATTGTCTGAATTTTTTCATGTCGTCTGTATACATACGTCTTTTTTTGGTTGGACATCTGGTGATTAATGTAATGTAAGTTAGCTTACTGACAAGCAAGCTGCTTAGTCGCACTCATTTTTTCCTTGCATTGGCATTATTAGGCGCCTAAACAAAAACCCTAATTTTCAGGCTGGGTTTTCCTTAAGACTTGCAAAATAGTACTCTGAATATGAATGTCTGATATCATGAAGTTGAATTAGTTCACAGTCTCGAGTATATTAAAGCTCAGATATTAGTTTATGAGCTGCGTAAATTAATTTTCTATTAGTCGAACAGAACTCAGTCTGTCCATGTCCATTTGGTTGCTTGTGGCAGCCAATAAGGCAATAAAGCATGTGTTACTGGTTGGTATTAATTGGAAGCTTTTTCTAATAGAGCTGGATAATCAAACATGATGTGGAGATGACTAGTTAAGAGGGCCAGAGAGTGGGGACAAAAAGGTGAGTAATCCTTAAGATAAATCACAAAATTTCAGTAATCATTTGATCCCGTAGTGGGTACAGCAGGTTAAAAAAAAAATTTCCTCCAAGGGATTATAGAATCTATCTGTAGCCTAGGAACCATGCTGTCTTTCATTTGGATTTTAATTATTTTATTGAACCTCATGATGTGTAGGGTTTCTCTTCGAGAAGGCAAGAAAATTAAATGATAAGACCTTTGCTAGAGTTCCAGAAACCGCGAGGAAAATGAAAATAATTTCACAAAGACAACAGATTAAACTCGTAAAAATTCAAGATTCGTAATCTGTCGACGACCAAATGTGAATGGTCGATCGAGGCCCATTAGGCAACAGTAAAAAAAACTAGAACACAAACAAAAAGGTGAGAAACAAACTAAGCTGGAGCAGTGCAGCAATTATTGTATCGTAGAAATAGATCCAACTTGTCTAAATGCGGTGTACAGTTGGAAAGGAAGTCTGCGGGCTGATTTATTCTTACAGGCAAATTTTTACTGTGCGCGGCCATGGCCTCAGATATTAATTAATTACCAATTCAGCCTTTTTAATTAACTCATCTGGCCCTCGATATATCATCATTTATCCGACGACAATTTTTATCTGGGATCGGATGCTAGAGCTATATAGGCCTGTAAGAATCTTAGTTTCTCGTAGTGTTAGATTCTTCTTGCGTCGCTGAAATCCGTCAGTTGATCAGTTTGTTCTCCAGAAAGGCGGCCGGGCGCGAGAAGGATCTTCAAAGATCTGCACAAATCTGACTGCACAGCTAGCCGTGGTGGAGTGATCGAGCTAAGCACCCATACAAATGGTGGGTGGGGCATGTAGCTCACGCACACTTTATGGAATTCAACAGGTTAATTGTCGATCGCCCTCCGGCGGCCCCCGCACCGTTGGATGGAGTAATAATTGTGCTGGCTATTCCTCCACCCGGCCGGTCGATGCATTCGATACATCCTTACCCAACCATTCCACTCTTGTTCATCCATGACCCACCCGATTTGGAATCTCCTGCTCCATTGGTTCGTACTGAAACCGGTCTTTATTTTATTATTATTATTATTATTATTATTTTTATTTTTTGGCGCAGGATTCATTCACATCTAACCGAAACTTCATGCACATGTTGGTAATTACTGTTGAATAATGTTCAGAATTAACGTAATTAAACATCGATTGGGCATGCAGCATGATCTTGCTAACAAGTTGCTAATGTGCAACAAAAGGACATGCATCAGTATGATATGGAATATAACGGTGTAGCCTAAAAGTAAATGTAGATATAGCAGTGACAAGATAAGGGAGAAAAAATAGGTGGGAGGGAGGCTATGCCTGAAATCTCCTATCGAAGCTAGCTAGTTCTCTTGATAATTAGATAATAATTGATGATGATTTTGATACCACATATTATAAATATAAAAACAGTAAATGAGCAGGTAAAGA
>JBAMHZ010427732.1:0-11061 GCA_037177395.1 Alpinia galanga | reverse complement strand
CATGAAAACATACTCAGATGTGCTTTTTGAATCCTCTAAATCTCTTATATAATCGCTATCTGTAAAGGCAAATATATTTGATTTTTCTCCTTTATTATAGAATAACACAAATTCTTTAGCATTTTATAAGTACCAAAAAATTCATTTTGCAACTAAGAGATACATTTCTACAGCACAATCAATATACTTACAACATATTTTTATTTTTCATTTGAAATAAACATTTCATTAGAAGCTTACACCACTTCAATATCAAGAAAATAATATATCATACCAAGATCAAACATCTTAAATTTGTCATCATAGATTTTTTTAAATTCATCAAGATGACCTCTATATTATGGTTGAGGATTGAACATCAAATAGAAGAAGTTCTTTGAGCAAGAATAGACTTAAGGGAAAGCTCAATATGATCCTTTATTTGAGGGGAGAATTGTTAGGAGTATTAAGAGTACAACCAAAGTCATACATTAGTAAGACATAAAAAAAAGATCATACGCTTATAAGATGAAAATATATCTACTTTGGAATGAGACATTTTGTGTATAGCCCAAATATAAAATCATAAGGGCTTAGGTCCAAAGTGGACAATATCATATTATTATAGAGATATGTGAATTTTATAAACACCAATAATCATCTACCATGGCAAGGGTATTAGTGCGAGAACAAAAGCATCCTTGTTTGTAAGAAAAAAATGGCTACTTCCTAAGAATCACTGTGTTTCTTTTGTCCACAACCTTTTAAATAGTTCAATGAGTGTGTTGTCAATTTGAAATTTTATGAAGAATCTAACTATGCTAAGTGCATATCACTATTTGATGGACTAGTAGGTCTTAATCTAGATATTAGATCTATCAACACATGGTGATAGGAAGCTTATTGTTGATCAAAAGAGAGGTTGATTCACCATTGACGAAGAGGATGTAGAGGTTATCGTTCAACAACTAATAGAACAAGATTAGCAGACAGATCCAATATTAAATGTTACATGTGTCATAGATATGACAATTATAGATCAATATGTTATACTAATTTGAAGAAACAAAGTGAAGATTAGTCTAACTTTGTAACAAAAATAAGAAGAGATATCTCTTTTCATAGTATGTCATGAGAAGGAAAAAATTTAACAAAATATGTGGTATTTAAATACAGGCTATAATAATCGTATGTGTAGAGAGAAGGAGACATTTCTAATTTGGATGAAGTTTTGTCAAATTTGATGACAATTCTATAATTTCTGTTATGGAAAAAGGAAAAGTAACAATTCAAGCAAAAAGAAATTCCATCCATACTATTTTTAATGTTCTTTTTACATCAAATTAAAGATTAATTTTCTTAGTATGAGTCCATCACATGAAAATGAATATAAGATTAATATCAAAGATGGAGTTTTGTCGAATTTAAGATGCAAAGTTAGATTTAATTGCTTAAGTTAACATGATTACAAATTATATATTTTCATTTTATCTCCTCGCTATATGTTATTCATGTTTTTTTAGTAAAATTAGATAATGAGACATAACTATGACACTTTTGTTATAGACATCCAAATTTTGGTAGATTGAAAATACTATAATGAAAGAATATGGTGATTGATCTTCCTCAAATTATAATCCATTCTCATGATTATGAAGAATGTATCGTTAGCAAACAACACTATAATTAATTTCCACAAGAAAACTTTGGATAGCAAAGGCAACACTAAAGCTTGTCCATTAAGATATTTGAGGGCTAATAATATCATATTCTAATGTAGGTAAAAGATACATAGTTACCTTCATTAATGATTTAGGTCACAAAATATCGATTTATTTTTTGTAAGAAAAATCTAAGACCTTTGCAAATTTTAATAGTTATAAAGTATTTATTGAGAAATAAATTGACAGTTCAATTAAAGTTCATCGTATGGATAGAATATAACTCACATGAATTTATAAGTTTTTGTAAGAATTATGAAATCAAGGCAACCTACAGCAACTTATGCACTCAATAAAATGGTGTATAGGAAGAAAAACCACATTATTATGAATATAATGCGAAACTTTATGACAATAAATGACATTTTAAAAAAAATTGAGATAGAAGTAATTAATTAGAGCATTCTTACATTATCTATCCAAAATATGATATCATAGAAAGTTTAGAGTAAAAGAAAACTTGACTTTGATATCACAATTAAAAATAAAAAAGTTTTGCACAGTAACAGTAATAAAAGGTCGAGGATGGAAAAGGAGGATAAAAATAAATTTATTCTCAATATTTTTCATTGATAAACAAATCACATAATATACTGATCACTAACCCATTAACTCCTTTAACTCTTCGAAGTTAACTATGAATCCCTCATTCACTATCCACTAGCTCCGCGATACAACCATTATTCTATTACCTTTCATGCATCCAGTAAACCATGCACATATCCACTATTTCAAATATATTAAACATAGATAATTTATATAACCATTAATTAAAACATGATAATTTTATTTGCCAACTCATCAACTCACTCATTCGCGAAGTCTTCGTTAATATTATTTACAGTTTGGTCTAGAAACAGTGCGCGCATTGATGATGCATGCATGAATACCATAAGGTAATTGAGATTGGCATCGGATCGATGCGACAGAAGTTTGTGTTCTTATCTTCCACCAAATATAATTCATCCAAGTTGTTTTCAGAATCTTCAGATAGCACTGGGGTAAGTAAAGTGACAATGATTTAATTAGCATTCTCAACCTTCATAAATGGTGGGACACTAGTGCAGAAGATCTAAGGTAAGTAAAGGGATTCAATGATTTAGCATTCTCAACCTGAATAAAATGGTGGCACACTAGTACGCAGAAGATCTGAGCAAGAATGCTGATAATGGCAAACGATGCGAGCTAATCATTCGATGAAAGCAACACGAACTGGAATGGATTGTGATGAGAAAGCTGGAAATGGAGAGGGGTCATTTCTTCTTTAATTAGCTTTCTTAAATTTGTTAAGTCTTTTTATGGTGAATGAGTCTAAACTGAAATGAATGCGAACCAATTGAAGCAATAGCATGGAGCCCTGCCACCACTTCCTCCCTCTCCATCTTAAGAAGCCATGTGATATGATGGCACTCCACTTCCTGATTCAATCAAACCCTTCCTGTGGCCCTCCTCTTGATACCCCACCACAACAATGACAAATGCCACACCTTGTTCCCACAGGACTACTTCAGCACTAGCTATACGTTGGACCCCCGACCAATGATAGATATAGATCGGTCGATGGATGAGCTGAGTCCCTACTGTAAAAGCTAAGAATGCCAGCACTTGTTGCTGCTGGATGGACTACTTCAGCTCTATACATGATGGAGCACTTCGTCTCAGCTTAAACCAACAATTGGGCGTCGATCGAACCAAAAGCTAGCACATATATCTAACATGATCGGTAGAGCGTAAATGTTTTATGTAGAGAATAACTGAAGACATGATCTTCTCCAATAAGTTTATCAATACGTTGGTAGTTGTCTAGTGCTTGCTGATCACACTAGAAGAGGAGGAGGCCCTTTAATTTGTCTCCTATCTCATCAGCCAAGAAGATGTACATGCATCCATGCATGCATGGGTACCCCAAACAGAATCCATCTCTTTCCCCTACAAGCGAATAATTGCCAATTTGATTTGATGAGCAACTGTTGGAAACAGGGAGGTGAGGGCCCTTCCACCTACAATTCAGTATAATGTAGCTCAAATCTTTTCACTAGATTCAACTGCATGCCTCCATTACCAATATCAATCTCCATTATTGGAATCCCTGGTCTATATTCTATCTCGTCTTCTTCCTTAATTTATTATTATTATTATTATTTTCGATCTTGGCAAATCATACTACTCTCTTTGGATTAATCCGAGGCATTCAAGATGGGTGCAATGGAATAGGTTGCTCGTCAACTAAGATGAGTGAATTGAGAATGGCGGTGTGCTTCGAGTGGGACTGCAATGAGAGTGGGGCTCCATATGTGTGCACTGAATCCGGTCAGTAGAAGTTTGGCATGTGTCCAAGCAAATCAAACTGTTTTCGAGGTAGGTAGGTCCACTAGCTAGTAAAGCCTCAACAACACGTGCACATGCACTAGCTTGAAGGTCATTGGAAGAAGAGAGGAGAAGAGATAATCTTACCCTGGCTAGGATACTCTTCTTAGTTAAGCACACGAAGACAAAACCTTTTTCTTACCTCGGACATGTTCAACCTCACCTTTGGTCACTAAAGAGAGGTCCTCCAACACACATGCATCATCCGTAAGAGGTACATCCCAAGCTCACACTCACATTGGACGATCGAGATGCTTAGGAGACTATATAATAAGAGCTAATTCTAGAGAATTTATAATTGAACGTGGATATTTATGACCAGAGTATAAATTTGTTAGAATAACAATATATATTAAATTTTTAAAATGTGCTAGTGTGGTAAAATTGTTCAATTATATTGTAAGGATAGATAAGACTGTTTGATATATTAAGATGATAAAATTAATAATTTTTAGATAAAAACTTGCAGGCATAGAGGATTTATTATGAATTTAGATAGGATGTATAGAATTATTAGTTTAGGAGTACGCAATTAATTTATTAAAAGTTATTAATTATTTATTTTTTTAAAAAAAATAAGAGGATTAATAAATTCAAAATATGTGAAATAAAAATTTAATAAATAAATCTACTCTTTCTCAATTTTTTTTTAAATTATTTCCTCCGCCTTTAGAATGGGCCTTCTCACTCTCGCACACACTGCGCAACTCTCCGCTGCGCTCGCTTTGTGCTCTCTCTCTCTCTCTCCCTCCCTCTCTCTTGAGTTCGCCGCTTGAATCCTCGCTGGTTCGCCTTGCCGGAGGCCGATGTCACCGCCTCTCGAGCATGACTACATAGGCCTGTCGGAGCTCCACCCCTCAGCCGCGGTAGCCACAGCGGGGGATGGGTTCCTCAACTTGAAGGAGACGGAGCTGAGGTTGGGTCCGCCCGGGTCCGAGTCCCCCGACCGGAAGGACTTTGTCGGGGGTATTACTCCGGGCCTTCTCTCCAAGCCCTTCGTATCCCGCGCCAAGCGAGGGTTCTCCGACGCCATTGACGGGGCCGGGAAGTGGGGACTTATCATGGGCGGGACTGGATTCGAGGTGGATGCTGGAAAAGGATGCGCCTTCTTCTCCCCAAGAGGGGAGAATGGAGGCGGAAAGGTGCCTGGACTGGGGAATTCGGCCAAGGACACGGTGTCGAAGGCGGTGGCGCAGGAGAGGAAGGACGCCATCCAGGTTGAGAATTCCGCTGGAAGTGAGCGTGGCGTCACCCCCGCTGCAAAGTAAGTGTCTAGAACTTCTACTGGGTCGTTTGATCGAGGAAATTTGAGGAGAAATTTTCAATATTTTATCATATTTCTCCTGTCCTGTTTGTTGGGTTCTCTTCTTGCCTACAACGTTGCGTTTATTTTAGGTAGATGTTTTGTGTTTAAATTGAGAAACAATGATGTTGTTTTTCTCTATTAAATGTATATATATGTATATTTTTCAATTGCCCCAAAGAAGAAGATCTTATAATGCTTTGAGACGAAGGTTTTCACGAATATATGCTTTGAACTTTCTTTTAGATTTTTTAACTAGACGCTTAGGTGACTATTCTTCGCTATTTTATTTATATTTCATTCTTTTGATGCTTCCTATGATTTAATTTTACTTTGTTGCACTTATGAAATAATTGTGTGATCTTGCTGAACTTTTCATAATTTCTTCGTGTAATGACATTTTGATTTCTTGCTTTAGTTCCTTTTTATCTTTCAATAATTCAACGCCTGGTTGGATTATTACTACCATTTACTTTCCTATGATCGAGGGCATTGTGCACACGCATCTTTTTTGTTGGCTTAATTATCCAAAAACATTAAAAAAAAAACGAAAAAAAAACAAAGACACTCTGGAGAAATTTTCTACCCTACCTGTTTGTGCTTAGAAAGATCACCTGTTTGTTCTTCGAGCCTTTCTCTCTCTCTCTCTCTCTCTCTGAACAAGATTTTTCACTTAGCTACTTTAGTATAAATTTGTCAAGAATGTGAAATGATTAGTATAAGCTGTAACAGGGCACAGGTTGTAGGTTGGCCACCAATACGTAGTTACCGAAAGAATAGTATGGCTACAAATCCATCAAAGAACAAAGAAGATACTGAAGGAAAACAAGGCTTGGGATGCCTTTACGTGAAGGTTAGCATGGATGGAGCGCCGTACCTTAGAAAAGTTGATCTGAAACTGTATAGCAACTATAAGGAGTTTTCATCAGCACTTGAGCAAATGTTTAGCGGCTTCACCATTGGTGAGCTTTGACTTTTTTTTCTTCAATTTGTTCAAATAACTCACACAAAAAATTGATGCTTTTTTTATCTGTTCATTCTAATTTAATTTGGACATTTCCTAGTTCCAAATCTTGATAACCATATTAGGCGAGTCCTTGCTGGAAGAAACTCATCTATTTCCTATTGTCTTTGAACTATATTGGCTTAAATATAGGTTTCTTTGTGTCATAACATGTTTTTAGCACTAATGTATTGTCACTTTGATATGGGTGTCATTAACTTGAAAAGAATCATTTACTTCAATTAAAGATCTATTGTTTTTCTAAACATCTTTCCTTTTCTTCATTTTAGTTTTACAAACAGTTGATGAAGTCAAAAGTTCATGACAAATTTGTATTTGCCTTATTATTTGACATGCTGAATGTGTACACATATGAATTGAGTCTCATATGACATGCAATGTTCTCTCGAGTGATAAGTATAAGTGATATTTATTGTGATCCTTATTTTCATTGTTTTTTCCATGTTGGTTGGGGCTCTCTCTTTCACTCATCTGGATAAAACTCTAATTAATGGTCAATAATAGTTCTAGCATGAGCTTTGGATAGATCAAACCATCTCTTAATGTTCGTGAGAATAAACCATTTGTGCGATGTTGAAGAAATTGTATTTAAATTTAACCGTGGTAAATAATTATTAATGTCCAAATCAAATGGAAATTTACAGCAATTTTTTTTACCTTTTTAATTTACTTATTTGAATGACTAGCAACAATGCTAGACTATGCTATGCTTGGTAAAAAAATGTAAAATATATTTCTTCGTGCTGAAGCAAAATTTGTCTGATTTTTTGTCAGTTTCTTAGATAGAAAATTCCATTTGCCAAATTCTGTTGCCGTCGGGAGGATTTTTCCCTTTTTTTTTAAAAAAAAATTTGTGTTTATTTCAGGCCAATATGATTCTCACGGAGTACCAGGACAAGATGGATTAACTGAGAGCAAGTTGACTGATATTTTGAGTGAATCGGAATATGTCCTCACATATGAGGACAAAGATGGTGATTGGATGCTTGTAGGGGATGTGCCATGGGAGTAAGTGCCAAATTACTTAAATGTGATTTCAATAGTTAATTTTTCAAAATAATAAAGATTGACATGTTAATGTTGATTGTTTTTCATTTATCCCTATAATTTGGTCTAAGGTTCCAAGGAACTTTTCCATTTGTATTCTTTTCCTTTTTTAACTATTGGTTGTCTGATTAGATTTAGTTTTCCCCTAAGCTTGCTCTAAATTATCCTCCTTTCTTTCTTCTTTTTCACTTCTCTGCCCCAGCTTTCATCTTTGACATATTTCTTGACAACTGTGGTTTTTTACCTTTGATTTTAAATTTTAGGATGTTCTCTGGCTCTTGCAGAAGGTTGAGGATAATGAAGGGTTCAGATGCAATAGGACTTGGTGAGCATAAATAGTTACATTTGACAAATTTTATCTACCAAATTTTGTGTAAAATTATACGTGATTGCATTTGTAGGTCATAAAGGGACTCTATGGTTTTGGTTACTTGACCACATGGAACATTAAAACTAAGCACTGATCATCTTTCATGAAGTTGAATTTTTTTACCCTCATGCAATGGAACAATAGGCTACTGCAGACTGTAGCAAGAGAAAACAAACTTCAACAACGATAATTAGGTTCATGTTTTGTACTTTTAATTTATTATACTCATTTCACCATATGATTTATATCCAATTATACTTGTTCATTCACATAAGTATGTTATGAAGTATGATTATCTTGAACCTTTTAGATCATGTAATGTACTGTAAGTTTGATAGTGTATCTCCTGTTCACCTTTTCCATAATTCACTGCTTAATAAATGTATACTTTTCCAAATTATTTTTATGGACAATAATAGGTTGTGATGCTCCATAGCTCAATGTTCAGATGCTTAAACTTATTATTACTAATATTATTACAAAGATATTTGGCAAACCCTACCTATGGCTTTGGGGTTATGGCAAGGATGAAACTATGTTTAGACTAACCAGTTTTTAAATATTTTTCGCAGCTCCAAGGCCAATGAGAAATGCAAGAACTATAACTAGGGCCAAATGACGATTCTTTCATGATAGCAATTGAGAATCACTAGGCCCTCGATGCGATTGAAAGGTTTAACGAGGTTCTTGGTAAATTGGCTGCATTTCTAGTAAATTATCTACTTCACTGTTTCGTTACATGTATTTAAGACTCGGTTAGCTAAGATTGTCTAGTGACCTAAGCTTTCTGTGAATGTGTATTCAGTGTCTGTATGTGTTCTTGCTACTGCATCTGTAAACACTGGGCTTGCTGTTTGGAACTGCTATATCATATATGTTCCTGTTTGAAAATGCTGTTCAAAAGTTCCATTTTTTCCTTCTAATTTAAATTCTAGCTATCCATTTATAATTTGGACAAGGAGATCACTAGCTCATATCAGTGTTTTGATTGGACATGTGCTATTCCTCCATAGGGGATTGTGTACAACTGGTACTGTTGCCTTTTATTCTCTGGTCATGTGAAACCTATTGCCCTTCCTATACCATGCTCAAGTTTTGACCTGCTTCTTAACCATGTACAAATGTGTCTCGGGTAAGTTCGTGTGAAAAGTGTCATGCATGCTTATTCTTACATCTCAGAGTTAGGCATGCATGGTGAAATCTGCAGCTTTTAGAATAAGCCATGTTGGGTGTGGGGGACAAGCATTCATTGCCAATCTTTTCATGAACTATGATGCCATAGTGGTGGGGGGTCTGTGTGCCCTGTTTAGCTTCTAGCTATTTCCTCCCCTGGGAATCAGGCTTTCTGATTCATTCCACTTCTTATCCTCATGATGATCTATCAGTTTGTTGGTGTCCATTTAACTTTCTACCCTTTGTGTAGGATTTTGGCCTGCTTGGAGGGGGGAGAAGAGTGAATAGTAATTTATCTTGATCATCGATTTAGTTTGTGTATTCATCTACATGAAATTATATGCAAGGGAAATAAAATATAAACAATACAACAATACAAACATAACACTAATTTTTTTGTGGTTCAAAAATTTTGATTTATATTTCACCATTTAGCTTCTAATGATATATTTATTATCCTTTTTCCTTCTAAGAAATATTTCAGATGTGAAAAAATCTCTTACAATATAAGAAAATTTTTGCTTGATTATTATTTGATTACTTTGGAATACTTTAGAAGGTCCGTAATGCAATAGCATTTTCCTTTCAAAGTCATCAAGAATTGACCTCTTCAAATTACCACAAAACTCTCTTTTATAGGATCACTATCGAGCTGATTTTTACCTACCAGTCGATTAGTTTTATCCTCAGTTGATTGATTTTTGACTATTGCTCAAGCTGACATTTTAATAATATGATCCACGTCGAATTATAGTGTAACAGTAGACTACCCTTGACCAGCAATCTACTATCAGCATTTTTGTGCTCTACTACAATGTTATCAGTCGATTGTCAATCCTTCTGTGCTCGACTATAGTGATATCAATTAACTGTCAACTCTTCTGTGTTTGGTCACAGTGAAACTAGTCTACTGATCAACCTCATCAATCGATTGTCAGCCCTTTTGTGTTTTATTATAGTCGCACCAGTCGACTGATCGACCCATCAATCGACTAGTTTTAACCGGTCGAGTTGGCTCAAATGAGGACACTAGTCAACTAGCTTCACCTGATATCCGATTGACCTTAACCTACCAAATCTTATTTCATCCAGTATTCGGTCAACCTTGACCTGTTGAAATATCTCCTGTCTGGCATCTAGTCGTCTTGAACTGTCAGAATTTCATCTGCCTAGCATTCGGTCACCTTGACCTGTCGGGATTTCATTTACCTAGCATCCAATCACCTTGACCTGTCGGGACTTCACTCGCCTAGCATCTGGTTACCTTGACCTGTCGGGACTTTACTCGCCTAGCATTCAGTCACCTTGATCTGCTAAGACTTCACTCGTCTAGCATCTTGTCACCTTAACCTGCCAGGACTTCCCATCACTAAACATTCAGTCCTTGTTGACCTGTTGGGACTTTCCTCTCATGCTAAGTATCCGGTCAATCGTGACCCACTTGATCTTCACACTTGCAAACACCTCTATTGGACTTTCAACCACCAAATGCCCAGTTAATCGTGACTCACTTAGATTTCTCACTTGTTAACTCCCTGTTAGACTTTATGTTGGATCCACGTGGTATCTGCAAGATATGTTGTACACAGCTTGGATACCACTATTAGAATGAACAAAATCAAATATTCGCACGATTATGTTTCTACACCCCTATATGCAGTAAAAATTAAATTGTATGATTTAACAATTAAATCAAAGGAGTATTCATATGAATTTTTCAAAACAAATATAGACATGATCTTTTATCTAAGCATACAATACTATCTAACTTTTTAAGCAAGATCTTAAAAGCATCACAAGGATAAATTATCAAATGATTCATTCATTTAAATTTCCATTTAATCCTTTTATTTAGATATGCTAAAATATCTATGCATAACATGCAATATCATTTAAGCACAACCTAAATAAAACTATTATCACATGTTTCAATATACATATATGAAACACAATACTAGTAAATATTCATACCTTCCAAACTATCTTTGGTTGGAGATATATAGAACTTATGCTTCCTTCGTGTACTTGTACTTCCTCCGTATAATCCGGTCCACGATCGGAATCCCTTTTCCAATGC
>JBAMHZ010427722.1:0-11062 GCA_037177395.1 Alpinia galanga | reverse complement strand
TTCTTTCCAGGCGCCTGGATGTACCTACATCACAAAGATTAGCACAACATATATATAAAGTATGATCGACAGTCATGCTAGCTGTTAGGTCTCGATCTTTGAATTTCTACGAAACCCTAGATCGGACCAACACCTAATACTCTTTCTCCGAGAGCGCATCCTCACTACTCCACTTAGAAGAAGTTACCTGTTGCCAAACTTTGGTCCACTAAACCATTTGACTTTTTGTTCACCATATCTTGACTTTAGGACTTACCGCTAGACCTCTAGTCCTCCCGACCGTCTAGATTTTAGCTTGATGTCCTCGACCTTTAGAGACTTCCCCCCAGTCTCACGGACCAAGGCTTCCTTATCTAGCCTCTAATAGGGCTTTCCTATAATCTCAATTTGTACACTAGATCACCGGATAACTTAACTTGTACCCCTTTGCCAATATCAAAACTCAGTTTGATCATATGGTGTTTCTTGCCCCAATAGAAAATGTGCTACCTTGTAGCTTTTTATTGATTAACTTTGATTTTCATGACTCCAGGTGTTGGTAATTTGTGTGTAATATCTTTTGCTGGGTCAATACTTGATGCAGGTTCCACTCTTTGAAGAATGTCACTATCTGTTTTCTTCTTTGGAAATCTTCATCAATTGGTGAACAACCTTGGCAGCAATTCGACTATCAAATTTCTCAAGCACCAATATTGCACTTGTAAACAATTTCATGTTTGGAGATACAAACTAAAAAACTCAGCACTAGTAAATGAAGCAAGATTAGGACTTCAGAGTTCTATTGCAACATTTAGCAACCCTCTGTCAAATCTTCAGAACAAATGGGTGGCTGTCAGAGCTTGGTCAAATAAAACTACCAGGTTGAAGTCAAGAAAGTTATCTACAAACAGAGCTACTCCACGTCAAATTGAGAAACTAATAGTGAGAACATCAACAAAAAATAGCAAAAATCAGCCAGAGCTTTTTCAATCTAAAACTGTTAATTGTCATGGTTTCCAACAAAGTACTTCTGTTAGGAAAGCTGTAGATTGGCCTGCAACACTTCTCGTTTGTGACATTGAAACAACAGGGTTCTGTCGGAAAAGGGAAAGGATCATTGAGTTTGCACTTTGTGATCTTATTGGTGGCAAGGACAGTACTTTTGAAACACTTATTAATCCGGAGAAGAAACATGTATCAAATACACGTGCTCATGGAATTCAAAATAATATGGTTGACAGGCCTGATGTCCCAACGTATGCTTATTTATATTTTTAAGGTTCTTTAAGTGCTTAACTTCTTGTTAGAATAACCACGGAACAAATAAGCGATCTGCCTATTAAAACAGATATATGGACATCTGTGAATGAAAATTACAATAGGTCGCTTTTGATGTTCTCTTGCTGGAAATCTTGCTCTTTATTGTTTTCACATAGACTCTAACATCCATTCACAATTTACAAGTAGCAAGCTTGCTGAAGCCACGTATGATTGTGTACAGTTCTCAATTTATATTAATATTCTTGTTTTCAACTTTATTAACCATGTTTTTTGAAATTGCTTATTATTTTTACAGACTGATTGTTGTTAATACTCTCATTTAGATAGCTTTTTAAAATGTCTGTCAGATTTAAAATTTGTTCTTCAAATTGTTTACCATTGTTGTTCCCTTATTGAGCTCCATAGTGGTAACATGCATGGGTAGACCATGGCATATCGAAATAATTTTTTTTTTGTAAATCTTTGTTTTTATGTCATATTCAACGTTATAGAATGCAAATGAGTAAATAAAATGATGTTTTCTTGTGGGGAAATCATGGATATTTTACCTGTTTGATCTGTTCCAATTTCCAGTGTTGTATATTTCTGAAGGCACCAGAATCTTCTTTGTCTTTTCTTTAAACTGATCAGTTTACATGCCAATTTAACTTTGCATCCTTATCTCATAGGTTCAGAGAACTAGTTCCTATCCTCCTGCAATATGTTCGGAGTCGCCAAATGCCTGGAAAACCTGTTTTATTGGTTTTTCACAATGGGCACAGGTTTGATGTACCATTTATCACCAATGAATTCCAGCGTTGTTCGATGGATATTCCTGAAGACTGGAGATTTCTCGATTCTCTTATACTTGCACGTCAATTGGTAATGCCAGATGGTACGTTGCTCTTTCCTTGGTTCTGTTTCTTCTTTAGTAAATTTGTCTTGAGATTTTTTCTCTCTATATCATATGACAATGAAAAAGTCCATGTCTGTAAAAGGCTATGCCACCATATGTAGCATGTAATTTGCAAGGAAACTTTTACTGGAAACTTGAAGTCAATTTTTCTGTTGTGAGCCATCAGCCTTCTATGTAACTTTAGCTTCTCAATTTACTAGCAAGAAGCAAGTTGTACGTTTAAACATTATAGAAAGGGCTCCAGTCAACTTTGGCATTTGATTTACATTTAATCCTTTCCTTAAAACTGTATGTTGACTTATTGGGATTTTGTATTTTAATCCAAAACATCTGTAATATCTTACATTTTGCTGATTCTTATTTTAGCATCATTTCATTCCAAGCCATATTTATTGTATTTCAGCATGCTTGACTATGATAGAGAGCCATAGAATGCCTGAAGACTCAAAATTACAAGCAACTTATACTTTAATAACACCCCTTCTACTTCTGTTTTATCATTTACAGGATCTAAGCTTCCATCCATATCGTTGGATTCACTTCGTGAGCATTATGGAATCCCTTTGGTCGGACCTGCTCACCGAGCTATGCCGGATGCCTCGACCCTCTGCTATGTGCTCCAACGAATTACTTTCGATCTGAAACTGACTGCCTCTCAGCTCTTGGATTTAGCTTTCCGACCCTAAAGACACTTTGATGTTCCTCCATGAAAAAACATGGAGGTTAGGTTTCTGACTTCCCATCAATATGCATCAAATGCAACTTGTTTATTTTTGTTCTTGTCGCCGTTTGTTTGTTTTTGAAGCATTGTTGTAATCTGTCACCATTCTTCCTGGTAACTCAGAACATTAGATAGTTTTTGCCTTCATTAGATTATGGAAAATGAACGAATTAATAATCCTTCATTTTGAGTTCGTCATACAAATCCTCAATGTTGTATGCTCGAAAAACATTTTAACTAAGTGATCAGCTATGTTTTTTTTTTTTTCAATATATATTTGTTGGTAGTTTCCTTTTTTTCTTCATATTTGCATTCTGAGAGTGGTCTCAAAACTGAGCCGGACCGGCCTGTTTTTCAAGGTATCGGTCCCCCAATCAGACCCAAATGTTAAATCGATTGTGACGTAGATAAGGTAGGGGGATGAGCTTTTTTTTTCTACACAGAGTATATTTGATTCAAAGTAACTATTGATAATTTTAATTATCAATTTAAGATTATATTATTTAATTCTATTTGATTCAAATAATAAGAGATTCCTAAGTAATGAAATATATTGTCAATAAATTAGATATATAATTTGGAATTATATTACTTTGGAAAAGTAATTTTTTTATAATCACTAATCTAAAGTTATGTATGATAGTTTGAATCAAATGCATTTTATTATGAAAGATTTTAGCTACTCTTGGTTAAAGCCACCTATATTTTGAACCGGATTCGCCTAAATGGAGTCCTACATTAACCCGGTTTGCTTGAGTGAAGAAATCTCGGAACATTATACTTGGAATATTGATTATTTGGTTCGATAAAAAAAAAAACTTAAGTAATTAATGGGTCATTGATTTTGATTTTAAGGTGAGTAAGGCGAGAAAAAAAATACTATTTCAATACGATTTGAAAGCTATAATAATATTTAGACGGAATTATCGATTTGGTTTGGTTTAGACGATAAGTACTAAAAGTCTGACAGCTATGGGTTTGATTTTTTCGAATGAATATAAAAACATCTTTTATATATTTAAAAAATAATCATAAAAAGAAGTAATATATTTTAAATTACTTTACTTCCGCTGTCCCTTTTTGGTAAACCGATGATCCGGTGGGCCAAAGATATCATTCCGTTTAAGACCAAAGAGAAAAGAGATTTTTATTAGGTTTCCGGCAGGATCTCTCCGCACTTTTGACTTTTGTCTCTTCGGTGAAGGATTTCTTCCGCCTTTGATACTCTGCGAACTAAGATCACTCGGTCTTCGCTTTCTCCGTCTCCGGCTCCGGTTCCGGCTCGACCTGTTCCATATGCTTCTGAACCCTAATGCTTCTGGGTACATCACCTCTTCGTTTCACTATCCATCTTTGCCTTTTTCTCTTATTCCTTGCAGTCTATGTTGAATGTGGTCGAGCTAATTGTTGTTTTTGAACTGGAGCAAATGCTAGACTGATGGTCTCATATGAGAGTGTTTTTTTTGCAGCGAGGATATATCTGTTTGTCCTTTTTTTTTTTTTGCTTATTGTCCGATGGGAAAAGTGATCTCTTAGACGTCAGTTTGATGCAGGATGTTTTTTTTTGTACGTTGATGTGTTCACTTAGAACTACTAATTACTCTGCAATGATAAATATGCTTTTAGGATTCTTACTCAAGATTCTAACTGGGCGGAACTTTAGGAAAAGTGGTTCAGAGGCTATACGCCAATCTGGTTGCAAAGCAAAACTAAAGCGAGATGTAGAGGACTATGACTAAACAAAACTTAAGGGACATACTTTCTATTTGCTGAGGAGAAAACAGCATATGTCAATCTAAAATAGGATTTTTGTTGTTATTATTTTAAGATTTTATTTGTGAGGATTTATTCTGGTAAGATTTTGTCTATAGGAGAATAAAGGTTGAAGGAAGTATTTTAAGATGATAATGCTTTTCTTTTAGGGAGTTAGATAAGTTTGGTATGTTTGAATTTAGAAATAGAGTAGTTTTGGTGGGAGTTTAATTTAGAATGTTTTATTTCCTAATTTTCAATTTGAGTATTTTTATTTGGGTCTATGAAAGAGGTCTCCAATGTATGATCATCTTACAATTTAATAAAAGCTCCTTTTAGTTTAAACTGTGTGAGAATTGCACCCCCTTATATGTGCTCATCATTGGGCATTCTGAAAAATTAGTAGTTTTTACAACTAAATGTGCTGCACATTGAAATACTTTGTCATGTCAACTGATTTAGTCTGATTGAATACTAGTGCTCAATATACTTTACTGTACTGAAGTGCACCAACAAATTAGTATTTAGTTTGTTAACCATGATGTACCTTGGTATATTCCCTAGAAAACCTTGCAACATGAAAACATGAACAGTAGGCTCCTTGCTTCTTCTGCTTGTCTTCACTTGCCTCACTTGCTACTGGAGTCTAAAGAAATATTCTCTAGAAGTTCAAGTGGTGATATTGGCATGGGATCAATGCCATAATTAATTTTAGATGCTTGAACTACTTGCAAGTTGCAACTTTGCCAAGTATTATAAGTTTCGGTTGCTTTACCTGGATTAATTATAGTGGCACAGAAACTAAATAATTGCAAATTTACAAACTACTTGCAAGTTGCGACGTTGCCATGTAATTATAAGTTTCTGTTGCTTTACCCGGGTTAAGTTATAGTGATGATTTATCACTAGTTTTATTTAATGTTACTAGTGAAGATTAACATCATTAGGACTTGTCCTAAATGTTGCTTATATAGTTTCCTCTTTTTCTTTACAGATTGTACCCATCAAATATGGGTTATTATAGGCAGAACATCAAGAAAGAAAAAGGAAATGGAGATTACCTACATGAAAATAGGGCCATTTGTTTGCATGCTTTCTCTGATTTGTCACATATCTGCCCAGCAACATTTGTATACTTGCTGAAGGAGTGTTATGTGTGCGGTAAGTAGATTTATTCGCTTGATTGAGCATCTCTTGAGTTTGGACTGCATTCCTTTCTGCGTCTCTTGCTATTTGCTTATGTGGATTAGTATGCTAATACTGTGATATCTTGCAATGCAGATTCACATTTCTAACCAAGTGACAATGACTTGCTTTTCTAACTTGATAATCAATGTTTGACTTCCGATATACTTTTCCTTATAGGATTTCCTTCTGTATTCAGTATAATAATGTAGTTCATAGTTCTATGTATAGGTTCTAATATAACACAGGCAAGAAGAGGATAGTATTCCCAGTTATTTCAACTATATTTTCTGTTTTAAATCTCTGTGGTGTTGTCTTGATTTCATAATGTGATAATCAGGAGAGTTGTTCTAAATGGTCAAGATTTACATTTATCTAACTGATGTAATATCCAAAAGGTCTTATAATTGTAATTTTGCATAAAAATGACTTTTTTTAAAATAAGTTTGATGATTGAAAATAATGATGACTTTTTTGTAGGTACACGTAAAGCAACTCCCAAGTTTCGAGTACTTCAGCAACAAGTGTCACGAGCACTGCATAATGCACCTCAACCAGGCCCATTTACTTTTCTTATCCATTGCCTTTATGTTGTACCTTTATTGGGACATCAGTACACTGAGGGATTCAGTCATATGCTGCTATCTTCTCTTCGTCACTGTAAATCCCAGAATTTCAGTCCAGATGACTTTTACAGAGCAAAGCCCCTTGCCCTACAACTAGTTCTTGATATTCTTGCCTGTGTTGTTGTTCATGAGGAACGCATTTTAATTAAGTTACTGGAAGCATTTGATGTCAATTTGGAAGATATCGGTGATGCTATAGGTTGTTTTGATATGACAAATGGCCGTTTAGATAGAGTGAAGGCATACATTGAGCAATATGTTATTGATTTTATTGAATCACAATCTTATATGACTGCTGTAACACTGTTAGAGAGATTTTCTATCCAACTATCTGGGGAGTCGTTGCTTCTAAAGATGATTGAGAGCAACCAATATAAAGCAGCAGAAAAGTGGGCTACTTTTATGGGAAGACCTCTTATATGCTTGCTTGTTCAGAAGTATCTGGATATGAAGATGCTGAAAAATGCTTATGACATAATAAAGAGAAACAATCTTATGGAGGAATTTCCAGATGCGTATCATATGTACAAAGAGAGGTACCAATGTTTCTTATTTGGATGTTGTGCACTTGAATAGTTTACTACAAGGTGCTAAACAAATTTGAAAGCTTTCTTCTTTGTTTCTTCCATGTTTGCTAAAGATATTCACATGCATATGCAGCTTATTGAAAAAGCTGGCAGAGAAAGGATTGTGGGATCTTGCAGAACTAAAAACAAACAAGGATCGGCATCTTGTTGAGTATCTTGTGAGCTCTCGGTTGTTGTTGTTGTTATGTGCTATTGTTCACACAAAATTTTCCTGTCTGATAATTTTTCATTGATTACTATTTATTTTGGTCTTTTTTTACAAGCAATGTCTCATGTCGATTCTAAAGGACCTTCTATTTCATCCTCTAAATCCAAGTTGTATGCTGCTGTCTTTTTTCCTTGTGAAAGGTATACCTAGCTATGGAAGCTGGCTATAGCGAGAAGGTTGATGAACTATGCGAGCATTATTGCCTTGAAGGTTTTTCAAAGGTTTCAGGTGATAAATATAGCCATAAGACTTGTTATTTGAAGATCATATGGAACTCGCTACGCTTTCTAATGTTCTTGGTACTGATAAACTTCACTTCAGTAATGGTACTAGGAAATACCCTTTCGCTTATTTTGACATACCCTTCAATGTATTGTAAAAGGAACCGGTAGTCTTTTTAACTTCTGAAAATGAGTGTTTTGTTCCTGGTGAAATTAATTTGATGGTGTGTATTAGATTTCGTATCCATTGAACCAAATGGGTCGTTGAGGACAAATTTAACTCTTGATCAAGTTATACAATGCTGGATAGTTGTAAGATGAATAAAACATGAGGGGTCATTTGTTCTATTCTCCCTGATCAATTAAATACTATTAGTTTCTTATCTTTTTCTAAGTGGCATGCGATAAAATAATAGATATTTGCATTCATACTTTAAATTAGTGACTCTGTATCACTTTTCTATGGCTATACAATGATACATCTACACTTGCAACTTTACGAGTAATATCAATCAAAAACACCAACATGCATGATTCTGTGTATAATAACAAAGAAAGGTTTGACTTGAGACCACTAAAATAAGTACTTTTGGGTAAGGATTCCACTTCTTTACTTTTAAAACATTCTTTTGCCCTAATCAATCATGGCAACATAACATCCAGAGTAATTGAAAGAAGATATTGTTTCTTTGATTTTGGTTCAGTATATTTGCCCAATAAAATTTCTGTAATTCTTCAACGATTGTGTCTGTTTTTCCTCCTTGAACTGCCTCAAATTGCACATGCTGTAATTCTTTCAAATTAATGGTGCTATATAATGAGTTCCCTGCTCATTTTCTTTTGTATGCCCATTTCTTTATTTAGTTCAAACAGCAAAAAGGAAATACTGATACACTTGCTTGAAAATTATCCAGTCACTGATGACATTTCTTCAAGACCTCGTTACTTGGATCTTAAGAATTTTATTTTGGATGATATCGTATGGGTTGATGAGGTTAATGGACTACTAACTGCTACCGAGTATATTGAAGGTTGTAAAATTGTTGGAATAGATTGTGAATGGAAGCCTAATTATGAAAAAGGGAGTAAACCAAACAAGGTAATATTTTTTCTTGTTGAAAGTTATCAGTTAAAATTTGTCTTTTGTCTCACAAGGCTCATAGCATGTGAAACTTTTTCTTTTATGAAATATGCTTATTAGTTCAAAAATCATATTGGACTTGAAGTTGCATAGTGGTCTATAGGTTAAACTAATATGATGTTTGGGGCATGCTTTATAAACTCTGTTATGCTCGAGTTGCATATGATGTAATTTGACAAATGGTGAGATGGTATGTTAATGTGACATTGCAAACAATATATGACTCATAGCCTAAACATTTGTCAATTTGGATCAATATTTGCTCCATCAAAAACAGTAATTGCTGCAAAAATAGCTGGAACCTGCTATTAACCATCAAATTTTACTGTAGTTTGCTATGGGCATTCAAATCAGGAATAATGGACTTATTCAGCACAGGCTTATTTCTATTGGACTTGTGACCCGCTTTAAGTGTCGGGAAACATAATGAAGTGTGAGTGTTTCTGTAACACCCTTATCTAGCCCCACATGGTGAGTACTGGATTGTGAGCTAATGAATGTGGTTGAATTCATCTTACTTAAAGCTTTAAACACTAAGGTTAAATAATGACATATTTGGCTGCTATGAGGATAATTAGGTTGTGTATTGTGTTTTGTACTTAAAGATAGCCATTGTTGTCAAGGATGAAGGCATAAATAGCAAATACTAGGGATAGATGCCTTTGCATATTGTTCTTTTGAGATGCCTGTGGATGTCATTCTATGCTTAGCTTTTTTGCTTCCACGTGTTCAGGTATCCATCATGCAGATCGCATCAGAGAACCAGGCCTTCATATTTGATTTGATAAAGTTATATGAGGATGAACCAAAAGCATTAGACTCTTGCCTTAGACGCATTTTATGTTCCTCTAACACCCTTAAACTTGGTATGCTTTAATGAAATGTCATTTTCCTCATCTGATGACAATGAATGAAGAATACAAGTGTGCTGATGTTAGTTTTCCCCCCGATCTTTTGCCCACCATGTAGGCTATAACTTGCAATGTGACCTTCAGCAATTGTCTCATTCCTATGGAGACTTGGAGTGTTTCAGATCCTACGAAATGCTTCTTGACATTCAGAAATTGTTCAAGGAGCGCAATGGAGGTCTCTCTGGGTTGGCCGAGGTACGATGAATTAGAAAAATGTGAAATTACTAGCTGTCATTTCTTGTAATATTGTTATTTGAAATGTTTTCCCTTCAACTGTGTAACCTATGATTGTGATCATGCAATACTGACATGAATTTATGTGTATGTTCTTGAGTTAGAAAATTTTAGGAGCTGGTCTGAACAAGACCAGACGCAATAGCAACTGGGAACAGAGACCTTTAAGTCAGAATCAGGTATCTGCCACTCACGTCTGGAATTCAGGAATTAAACAATGAGGATATACGCGTCGTTTAGCGTATCTGGACAACAGGTAATTCACATATCGTACTAAACAAAGTGCACTAAAAAAATGCAGATTGAGTATGCCGCTCTGGATGCTGCTGTCCTTGTTCACATTTTCCATCATGTGCGGGGTCAGCCTCAATCTGGTGCCAAAGAGGAGCAGTGCAAGGTTGAATGGAAATCTCACATCGTAAGTGAAACTACTGTTTGTCACAAAATTCCAAAATATTTTGGCACTTATAGTCTCAAAGAAGTGCTTTACGATCCTATAGGTTTCAAGAATGAGTAACACGAGACGCATGAATGCACTATGAGATGAATTTTGGCTACAATCACAACATCACCGGCGGTTCATTTCGGTACATCTTTCTTCCCTCGGGCTCCTTTTGGAGAAGCCTATTTATATAGAATCATCATCAAAGAGCATGAATGAGCTTGCGCAATTCTTAATGGTCACCCATGTAAATACGTCTTCACTGTACATGAGCAGGTTTTTTAATGAAAAATTCAAAATGTGACAATACTTTCTTCAACAATCCTTATTGAATTGTTTTAGTTAATTTTAGTTTAATTATATTTGATGTGTAACCTGTGTTTTGAATGCCACAGACTTCCTTAGGCTAATATTTAGTAGAATGTTCGTAAATCATTGTTATGATCAATCAGCTGGTGAAGTGTTTATTAGGCTGGGTTATGTATTTGAATGGAAGGGAAGGGGATTGTTATGAGTGCCTTTCATCCATATATCGCAATACATCATAAAACCAAAGGTTTAAGGTTGATTCAATGAAGAACACAATCTAAGGACCACGATATAAAAATCCACACTTCTAGATGTAAGATTTTTTTTTTTTTGAAAAAAAAAAACTATAATTAAAGTGCATTAAGTGGTAAAAAGTTGCTGAACCGTTTTGAAAATTTTGCTATTATTATTATTTTGCAGGTAAAATATCAATATTAATAGTCAGAGGTCAAGTTGGTGACGCGTTTACACATTATAGAAACATTTTAGTAATTTAAAAAAAAATTAGAAGGAAAGTAAACGTTTAGAAGTTGACATAAGGAATAAAAAATTTATCACACAAATTTTTTA
>JBAMHZ010427713.1:0-11064 GCA_037177395.1 Alpinia galanga | reverse complement strand
CTAATTTATTTCATGTACTCGGATTACAGTCAGCATCTTCCAAAAGAACTCTTATTCATTCTTTTCGGGAATCATTCCAACCCATGTAATCGATCTCACTCTCGCCTCTTGGATCTCTCATCCAGTAATAATACATTTGGATTATACTTACTGACCACTATTTATTCTATGATTTTTCACTAGAATTCTTCTTTGACAAGGAAATAACTCAAGAATTACTAGATTTTTTTTTGTAAAAATGAAAAAAAAATGAAGAAGCTTAATTTAAAAAAAAAATAAATGTGACACTATTTTATTTTATTATTAAAAAATATGATATTCTATTATTCTAGATATTACTCTGGAGCAGTTGGATCAAAATCACTATAATATAGAATAAAATTATAGTGGTCGATTGATTTCTGAAGTTCATTGTTACACTATCAATGATTCTGTATTTTTATATTGATCATCTAATATCGGTGAAGACCGTTAAACCTCAGGAATATTTATATGTATTCCTCAGACACAATGCTAACTAAAAAAATATATATTCCAATTTAATCCTTATGTATTGATAATTATAAGATAGAAATATTCATACATTTACTATGCAAACATTCAGTAGCGATACTTGAATTATTCGTGACGTGCTGCTGTCTTGTCAAAACCGAAATGTGTTTTCTGAATATATCCTAATAGCTAGTAATTTTTTTTTATAAAGTCAAATTATTTAAATTAAAAAAAATCTAATTTAATTCAAATTATTGCACAGGAGCACTATTAAATTAAAATATTTGTTTTTCTAATTTAATCAAAATTTACTTAAATTTTATCAAAATCATGAAGTCACTTTAGCGTTATTATAACCGATTTTAAATTTGATCAAACCACTTCAACATTATTCTAACAATTTTGATCGTAATTATTGCAATCCGAAACAAAATTACTTATAGTTACTTTGGCCATACCGAAATTATTTATAATAGTTTTACTTATAATTGTTATGACAATATCCAAATAAAAATATTTTCAAAATAAAATAGGGCGGTCTTTTTTATATACTTTTTCAAAATGACATCCTTTTAATTTTCTAACCCTTTTTTTTTTTGCTTGTTTGTTTCTTCTCATTTTGGCCTTCAAAATATTCCCCCTCTTGCAATTTTGCAAATTAGCTGGTGATACAGACACTCTTTCCCATTCTCTTCTTTCTCAACCAAACAAAAGGGCAGTGATGAGCAGTATGCTTTCCCCAACTCCACATTTGATGGTGGTCAAGAAATCACTTGACTGTGAAAGTGATTCTTTGGAACAATTCCTTAACATCCTATTTCGGCATGGCGAAAACTTAGCATCGCTCAGCTCGACGGAAGGGCACATTACTTGCCAATCTAGTATTAGAGCTCATTCGGCGAACCAGCCTTCGTCGATAGTGTACAGAGAGGCTTTGCATTTTGGGCAAGTTTGAGAAGAATGAATTCCTTTAGAGCTCTTTGATGGCTTCAGAGGAGTTGCCGGGCAGTGATTTAGAATCTATCATCCGATTCAAATGTATCTATCGTCCGAGAGAGATCCTACCGAGATCGATCAGTTCAATCAATCCGGCTTCCAGCACACTGCAATGAAATCAAGATTTGAATTACTTAGCAAAAGGGAAGGCACTGCTCATAAAAAGGTCAGTAGAAGAGAACATGAGGATCAAACTTTAACATGGGCATTTCAACAAACATGGAAAAGACCACTCGATTACACTGCGAGTAGGGGTAAAGCAAATAATAATAACATACAAACAAACAAAAGATGAATTTAGTACCTGCAAGATAAATTTCTTCTGGTTCCATTTTTGTGGAGATAAGACCGATAGAAAGAAATGGACAAAGCTGAAGAGCATCTAACTCATGTCAAGCTAATCAGAAAGCAACAAAGTCACATAACTCTTTAATTATAGGCTCACAAAGACAGCTTATTACAGTACTGGCTGCTCGAATTATCGGCATGATACAGACCACATATACACATGTTCATCATCACTAGAGCCACCATCAATTATAATCAACGATTAAGTCGGAGAAAAATAAACTAGATGAGAGGAATGGTGTGTGATGCTCAGACTGGGTACAACGGAATCACAGAATGAGGACAGTCAACTCGCTTTCCGGCAAGGGAATAGTAAGCGAGAATTTGCGCCTGGCTCTCTATATTACCTCGTCTGTCTTCAGTTTCATCGTCATTGTGTCTTGGAGGTATGAATTCTATGTTCCAGAAGGCGCGTGCCATGAGGAAAAGATCAGTGCCAAAAGGAGATGCCACATAACCCTGCACCCACAGGTATCTCAAAGAAGGCAGACGCAGAGCAGCCATGGCCAGAGCACGCTCGGTGAAGCAACAGCTCCTCAGTTCTAGCTTTTGTAGGCGTGGACACCCTCGTGAAAACTGATCCAATCCTCGGTCAGATTCCCCCACATTACCCATGAGTATCCACCGTACGTTGTTACTGTACTGCCCAATGTAACCAAGACCGACATCGGAGAGTCCGCCGGGTCTCAGATAAAGGGCAAATCTTCTGATCTTGGTGCAACCCTTCAGCAGAGCACGAACCCCATTGTCAAGTGGCAAATCTGTTATCCTCTCTTCTCTATCGAGTAAAACAAGACGAAAATCACAGAGGTTTTTGCTATAAGTGCCCAGACACTCTAGAGCTGCATTTGTGATATCAGATACATATACTGCCAGGTATTCCAATTCAAGACATCCCTGTGCTAGAGATGATAGGCCATCTTGGGAAACACATCCCTGTTCATCCTCCAGACCTTGATCATCATCCCCTCGCTCTATCCTTAGCCTTCTGAGCTTTTTACATGTCTGTGCAACAACCTCTAATCCTCTATCTCCAATCACATCCCTCACCTATCAAGGAAAACGAGTTAATGTAACCACAGCATAAAGAAGTTGAGAAATTAAGCGAAACAGGATGGGAGGTGTTCACTACCTCAAGAACTTCTAAGTTTGGGCAACGCTGGATTAACTGACAATGATCCTCAGTGCTGAGAGATGTATACTGTAAATCAAGCTTCTTAAGTGCTGCAGCAAATGGAAATAATATTTCCATCTCATTCTTTCCCATAAAGATGAGACCTACACAGCATAACTTGGGAGGAAACTGAATCTTCTTATACTTATCAAGATCTCCGACTTGATCATTAAATGACCCCCCGCCAAACTCCTCCAATTTTGTTGCAATTCGGAAAAAATTAACAACATCAGAGATGTCACAATCGCTGATCTTCAAAGAAACCAAGGATCTGCAATTCTTAGCAAGTAACTCAAGGTCCTCAGGTGCAACTCTGAGGTCAGTCATATAGAAATTCAAAGTCTCAAGTACACTGTTATTGACAGCTAGCTCATGGATCCATTTGGCATCATTTCCAGAAATCAAACTTTCTTCCAGAAACAATGTTCTGAGGCATCTGCAACGTAGTAAATGGAATTTATTGAGACATCAGATGATGGTCTAAAATGTCAACACATAAATATATTGTGTAAAATAAAAATTCATCCTGATGTCAAAGGTTGCCTCATTTGACGGTGAAGGACGGTCAGCAGCAGCCACCAAGCACAAATAAAATTATCCAGTGCAATATCTTACATGCAGTCGTAGATATAATAGCACATATAGTGCATGTTATATTCTGACAGTGTATGCTGTCTGTCAAATATGCAATTAGTAAAATAATATGTTCATGTGTTTACTCCCTTGTATCTTATATTTTGGTTACAAAATTACTTTTTACGGATACATTCATTGCACCAAAATGTCTACTTTTCGCAAATCATCTATGACTGATAGCAGACAAGCAAAACTATTTTGAGTCGGTATTGCTTTTCATGTCTCAATGAAAACAAGAATGTGCATCCATAGATACCTGGGTAATGGATAGTGGCGCATAAAAGGATGAATGAACTTGATACACCCAAATGAATCATTTAGGATAGGTTTACTTGGCTAGAAGATATGATGGAGAGGAGAAAAACTCAGAAAATTACAAATAGAGCTCCATCATTTATCAATCTTTTTGTCACTCCTCTTTTCCCTCATGTGTTCCAAGTAAAGCTCCATCATTTATCAATTTTTTTGTCACTCCTCTTTTCCCTCATGTGTTCCAAGTAAGCGGACTCTCATACAGGAATCGGAAAGAAAGCTACACAGACTACTTTTACAAAAAAGACCATGTCAAAGAGATTAAAAGCTAGAATTTTTTTCTTTTCAGATAAATTAATTCCCCTAGTACCAATTGTTGAATACCACCATGCACTGCACAGAATTTGATAAGTCTTAGACTTCCATAGACCAGATTAACCCATGGTTGCCATGTAGTTTCAAAGAGGATATTACATCAGCACAACATTCGGTTAAGAATTTGTGGTTGTCCCATTGCATGGTGCATAAGTAATCCATACTAAAAAAAATAAATTGATAAAAAAAGATAGCCTGGTGCATGAAGCTCTGCCAAAGTGGGATTCCATAGAATGGTCGGACTACATTGGGTCTATTGTATGAAGCTTTATCCCGCATTGCAAGAGACTATTTTCACAATTCAAATTCATGACCACAAGATCATATAACATCAATTTTACTGTTACACTAAGGCTCTTCAAAATTGCAATATGTTGGTTGTTGACATATTACGACTGCATACATGGCCATAGAATGCATATGTGGCTGCATAGAATGCCTGGACTTGTTCTTGCATATTGAAGCTGGCCATATATGAGAGACAGCATGTGCTATATGTTATACAGTGCCTTGATGCAAATTCAAATGACTGGCAGTCACTTTTTACTTTCCAAAACCATAATAGTCATAACTGTTAGAATTATACAATTCACTATTCATATTATACAATACAATATGGTTTTACAACAATATGATTCTTACATATAAATTGGAATTTGAAAAGAACCACGTGATTGGATATGGATCTTATTTTATAAGATTCTGAACATAAGAATGAACAGCATTAAAAGTTAAATTTAACCAATTAAAAACTAAAGATGATTGGATATGAACCATATGGTCACCTGCAGCCTTGCAGGCACTAGCAAGATGTCCTCTAGGTTATGTAATGCTCCTAAGAGATAAGAAAACCTACAATCTTATATTTTGGCCATCATTCGCTAAAAGACCCCATTGGAAAAAAATCTCTAAAATGGGTTGCTATTGATGGATTGCAAACCTAGGTGTAATGGTCCATTCACTAGAGCACACACAGGAACATTTGCATCTGGCATATGCCTCGCACAAGCCTGGCTACAAGCTGTGTTCAGGAGATGATGGGTTGTGAAGGCCCTCTCTCACAGATACCCAGTAAGTATCAAGCTTAGATCATAAATCATTGCAATGCACTTGGAAGCAATGCAGGCTATCCACTGTCACATTTCATGTCCATGTAAGAACAATCATTTTACCTGTCACAATGTTGCTTGCTCCCACATAGGTCCCATGACCATGAACCAAAACCTCCAAATTAGCAAAAGGCCCTAATTGGCATCGAGATCCAACTCAGTCTACAATTGGTCCTCTTTGTAATATTGAATAAAATCTTCAAATAATTGGAAAAGAGTGCCACCATGTCAACTATGATACCAATTGATAATGACAGCTCAAACCAATTTCTCCACAGTCTAAGCCATAGCCTCCCTACTAAATAAGACAGGTCTCGCACTATTAAGCACTGGCAATCAATTGCAGTAATGCCCGAGACATCAATAGTGATAAAGACAGTCCACATTAAATTAATAAAAGTAATCCACAAATAACTTACCCAACTGACTCTATCAGAGCCAACTGGACAATCCACAACAAAAACAAGACAGTACAGCCCATTGTGGAAACAAACACAACCTAACCTTTTGCAAGAGGCAGGTCATGGGCTGGCCTTGGCCCTGCACACATAAACAGAAAACAATGCAAAAAAAGAATAACAAGCAACAAGAGGTTGCCTAGTGTATTTAGTAAGTTGTCCCTAAGAGTCCAAAGAGAATTCCACAGTTTTTTTTTTACTGATTTTAGAACGTCATCTAGATAACCAAAGAAAACAAGAAGCCAGATAACTTCCTTAGGCCCTTGACTCATATTATAATTGTTATATATATTGCTTCTGACATCTGTTAGTTTTATCCATTTTTTGGTACATTATGTGTCTTGCTTTCTATTTAATGCTGACATATTTATAATAAATTTTGAATTTATAGGTTATATAAGTGTCAAATAAAGAATGTGGTAGGTGAACCAAGGGGAAAGTTCATCTACCTCCAGGATTAATCGGGTACACCTGGATTATAAAAAAAAAAAGAGTGATGTAAGGAAAAAAACAATTACCATTGATAAAATCATCAAGACAGAAACAACATAATGACTTTTAAGTCAACCTATGTTACATTATTATTCAAAGTTCGATCTGTCATTGCAACCTCTGAATAGTTGTATTTATTCTTAAATTCTATTATTTTTCTTATAGGTACGAAGACGATATAGTGCAATAATGCCCTAATTTTCTTAAGACATCAAATGAAGGAATGGACAAGGAATTACTTAATAGCTATACCATGTAATTCGAAGTGGATTAGCTAACTCATAAAGTGATAATTAGTAGACTGTAACAAGTCAGATACGTGTAAAGTTTATAGATGCCCAAACAACTATTATTACCCAAATATCAAAGCCAAAGACTTGGTTCTTTATCTTTCTGCCTAAATCTTCCCAAATTCGATTAAAGAAAAGTTGTATCCTACTAAGCCAATCCACATAACCATTTTATTGGCCACTCACCAACCCAATCCATGGCCAGATGCCCATAAACCTATCCAAAACACTATCTCAACCGGAACTCAATAAGAATACTTATTTTAATATACCAAAAACCTAATTAACAAATAAATATCTGATCCAACTTGAGTGAAAATGGTATACATGGTTTACAAAAAAAAAAAAAGTGCTCCAAGACAGGAAACTAAACTGAAAACTGTTTGCTGGAAGAGTCTCAAGATAAGAAAACAGGGGATTCACCAAATGATAGATGCGAGCAACAAACTGTATGCTAACCCACATTTCACAGTAAAATCAATTTGAACATGCTCTATAACCAGAAAACCTTGCTTATCACTATAAACGAGTCAAAACATTAAAGAGACAATAAATCCAGTAACAAAAGAAGTTTATTTGAAGATTAAAGCCTTGGAACTTCAGGTATTATAATAAAATAAATGGATGATTACCATATATAAAAGCTTTCAAAGAAGCATAATAACCCTACCAAAGACAGACGGAACAAGCATCCCAATTTTGAAACACAAAATAAGGTCATTTATCTAGTTGAAGATGCTTTCCACAAAATCTAAGCAACAAACTGAGAAACTAATTAAGCACACATGAATATTTCTTAGCCTGGCAGATGGAAATCCATATTTACACTATTAGTTCACACCTTGCTGCTGGAAAAGTTAATTCTTCTTTTAATTTTTTAAAATTTTTATAATTAGAATCAAACTATAAAGCATATATTAAAAGAGGTCATTAAAAGGCCCTTTCAATTCTTTCTTCCATTAACCTTATCTTAAAAATCCTCAAATACCATGTCAGTTTGTTGGATCTGTAATTACCATCTATATCAGAATGAAAAAAATATATAAAGAGAGATTGAGAATAAAAGTATAGTATTCCTTAGTGGAAAAAATGTTCTGAAGTCTCTTCTGCGAGCATCTAGCACATTCACTAAGGGTTTCGCCATTACAATTTGAGATCCAAATATTCTCAAAGAAACGGGTTTTTAGAGCATGATGTTCTGCTACAAGGGGTGGAAGATAGGATTTTGCAGCAGTTACCAAGCAAAATGAAAGAGAAAGATAAGCACACGCATCGCACAGAAGATGTGGCCAGTTATTAGAAACGCAAGAAAGGACAATAAATGCCAATCGTGCGAAAGACTATGTACCTGCAGGAACGAGCAACCAGAAGGAGGCCATCTGTGGACAATCCAGAGCACTTATCGAGCTTGAGCGATTCGAGCATATGTCCTCTGGCCTTGACGAGGACGCGTATGTCTTCATCCGTGACTATCATACGCCGCAGGTGGAGCGACTTCAGGCAATTGAAAGCCTCGGCGATATCCCTCATCCAGGGGCCAACATAGCCGCCCCAGTCCTCGGGTATGAGATTGAACATGGCGGCCCGGGGTTTGCCCTTGAGCTTCAGCGACTCCAAGTTGGGGAACCTCCTCCGCAGCCGGCTAGGGCTGGTGGAATAGCAGATGGCGATGGTGACGTGCTTCCGCGAGAGGGCGTCGATCTGGTACCACTTCTTACAGACCAGCGAGACAGCCTCCCGGTCCCGGGGATCGTCCACATACCCCAGCACGAACTCCAACGCCAAGTCCGATATCCCAAAGCTCATAACCCGGTTCAACGTCCGGGCCGACATCGCTCCAAAGGAACAGCCCTCACCACCAGATCCACTACCTAGAACCACCCGCCCCCGATTCCATGTATTCCGACGGATCAACAGCCTCCCTCCTGATCCTGACCAACACAGCCACGCAAAAGTAGCAGACCAAACGACCAAATCCGAACCTTTTTTCCTCTTCTCTTCCAACCAAAACTTGCGAGAATCGAGAAAAACGAGACTTCCGCTGCGAGAAGGATGCCGCCCTGTCAATCGAGGCCTGACCGGAGCGAACGGGGACGGCCGGCGCAGCCTTCCACGAAAAGTATCAGCCCTAAACTTGAGTGGCAGATTTTTATAGGGGCGATACGAGAAAATGACCGCAGCAGCATACTATTAGCGGAGGAAGACAGTCATCCAATTATTAACATTAGCGATCTAATACCAGTTCAGGGAGCGCTTACTATTATTCAAACAAATTGAAGGGTGATAATGCATTAATGCCAACACCTGATTAGCCGTCACCTGTAGCGGTGCGCTTACCGGTCCGTCGTTCAACGCTCTCTCCCGGTAGTGTTTCCGTAAACGTATTGTATTTTATTGCGTTTACTCTCTTTTACGTGCGGGTGAGTAAAGTTATTGGTAGATCAAAATAGGCCCTACTTTACTAAATGAGGTGTCCGCCCAAGGGGCTCCGGAGTCTCGGGTGCTCATGAAAACACGTACTTAAAAAAAAAAGGAGAGAGCGGATCGATGAAGCCGCGATTGGGAATGGGGGTAGGTGGGTCCCGGTGTGGGCCTCTCTGTTCCAATATGTATTTTTTTTCTAAATATTAAAGCACTTGAATATTTCTAATTTTCATAAATAATATTTAAAATTGTCAAAATTTGTATATTTAAATTAATGGAATGCCGTTTACGATAAAAACCGGTGGCATAGTAAGGATTTTTTTAAAAAATAATAATAATATAATAATTATTATTATATATTAACTTCGTATATTTTTATAATAATATTTTTTAAAATTACATACTCAACTTCATTGTCAACAACAACAATATCAAACACATCTTACTTAGTATATGATTTAGTATATCATCTCTTAATTGATTATAAAATATAATTTTGATTATTTTTATTACTGAAAATATTCTTTCAACCGCTGTAGTTGCAATGGATAATAACAAGGTTAATTTTAAAAGTAAATATATCAAATGGTACAATTGATGCCTAAGGTAATAATATTGTATGTATGTATCTATGAGTACTTTTATCATTCATCGTTATATTCCCTATGGTTTAAGGATTGAACTATACTGTTCACCCGATCGAATGGTAGATGATGAAGATACTTATGGATACTCACATAAGAGTTGTGTCGGATAATATTCCTATATATATATAATTTTAATATGGTAAGTAATTCACCCATGAGTACCTTTATTGTTCACTGTCTAGTCTCCTTGGGTTCAATAATTAGGTTTTAGTGCGCAAGCGATCGGACGGTAGACAATAGAAATACTCGTGAATATTTACAGATAAGTTACCATATTAAAACTATATAAAGAGAGTGTATGTGAAAGAGAGAGAGAAAAGTTTTGATATGATGAGTAACTCATCCGTGAGCACCCGTGAATACTTCTATTATCTATCATCCGATCGGATGAGTATTATAGTTCAATCTTTAAATCCTAGAAAATTAAATGGTGAATAATAAAGATTTTTCAGGTGCTCATGGATAAATTGCTCATATATATATATATATATATATATATAATTTTAAAAGCTTAATGTCATATGATTTTTATTTTTTTAATGTGATTGTATGAACAATATTATTGAAACGTCGTGCAAGCAAAGAGACTTATTTCATGAGAAATAATTTAAAAAAAAAATAGAACCGTTTAATTTAAATCAGCAAAAACGAAAACAAAAAAAAATAAATTATATAGATTTTTCGTTGTGGAAGTGGGTATTGTTCGGGGATTGGATAAACGAGAACAGAGCGCGTGGGACCCGAGAAGCCACATCCCTTGGTGGAGGTAATAGGGACGGGTAAAGGTCTGGTCCCACCGCGATGTTGATTTGTAAGAAAAGAAAAAGTTAGGAACCAGATTAAGAAAACAAAATTTTTGCGTGCTAAATTGAAAAGTTTGTGTTCTAATTTCGGGTATTTTGGGCAATTAAATTCCCTAATCTAATAATTTAACAATTTGAGGTTGAACCCGGTCTGATTCCGATCAATCATGGTCTAATTCCATCTTAGAAAAAATAAACTAACTAAGTATTCATAAACAAGTTTAATGTTAATGGAATAACTAGTAAATTATATATATATATATTTGCCCCTATGTGTGCATGTGCGTTGCCTTTGTCTGACATTGTCCGTCATTGATTTCACCATTATCGAGCTGTCGTCTATGCTAAAGTCTAGCCCCTGAACTTTAGGGGCATCGATGTCGTCCGATCGAGGCTCTGCACTATAGTCTAGCGTCTAAACCCTAGGTTACCTATGTCGTTCGATAGCGATCAGAATTCAAGTGATTGGTGGCGATGTCGAGCAGCGAGTGGACACTGTGCATTTCTCTTTGTTGTGAATGGACGTGCACAAATTTGTCACCCAACGTATTAAGTTTGTATGAGTTTG
>JBAMHZ010427703.1:0-11064 GCA_037177395.1 Alpinia galanga | reverse complement strand
CGGAAGGGCACCACCAGGAGTGGAGCCTGCGGCTTAATTTGACTCAACACGGGGAAACTTACCAGGTCCAGACATAGCAAGGATTGACAGACTGAGAGCTCTTTCACGGAAATAGGTACATATAATATAAAACAACTTTGAGAGTTGAGCACTCTCAAAGCAGAAAAATCTAAGCATACAATTCCATCACACCCTAGTCGCCACTATCCTCCATCATCACGTGGGCGCATTCATCCCACTGTGATGCACACACAAATGTCATACATTCATTCTAACAAGTTCTTCTTCACAGTAACAAAACCCTACAAAAGTAGTACAATCATAAAACACATCAATCCGATCAAGCACAAACCGCATCCCTCATCCCGCATTAATGGCGGTGAATCCAGCCCACTTGCCGCATCACATAGCTTTGGTTATGGTTGTTCCAAGTCCAAAAACCGGAACACATGGATTTGGATCTTTCGAATCATCTTCTCCTCATTAGGAGCCATCCCCTCATAGCGACATTTGTTGCGGGCCTCCCATAATACATAAATCATACTTGAAATGCCAAGATATCGAGCCCTCATTTTGCGGTGACCCCCTTTGTAATGCTGTCCAAAAATCTGAAATAGCTCATTTACTGTTGCAAAATCATGTTGAATTTCAAGCCAATGTTTTACTTTGCCCCAAAGAGCCCTAGTGATGGGGCACTCAAAGAATAAGTGCCCATTGGACTCCTCTTGTTGATGACATAGGACACATTCCTTGTTTTCCTCATAGAGCATCCTATCCGCCGTTCGTAGTTTCCCATGAGCAAGCAACCATAATATGAACCGATGCTTTGGTAATATTTCCCTCCTCCAAACAAATGACATCCACCCCACAGAAGGTCCCCTCGGCTTGAAGAAACTATAAGCATTTTTAACCCCCTTCCTTTCACCCGCAAACCACTCAATCATCTTCATGTTTGCCTCCCCAACACCATTCATTCCACCAAGAATTTTGCTCCGGATATCCACAAGCCTTTTAATGAGTGGTGAGTCCGAGGCTTTGGCCTCCCATTGCCAAAAATCTGCCCCCTTGATATAATGATGATGCACCCATCTTACCCACAAGGAGTCCGTCTTGGATTGAATCTCCCATAATGTTTTACTTAGCAAAGCTTCATTCCATGCACTAAGATCTCGAATACCATACCCCCCTTCATCCTTAGATAGACATAAGGAAGCCCAAGAGATAGGAGGATACTTAGAAGACCATACAAACATTCTACAAATAGCTTGGATCTTGTCAACGACCCCAACGGGAATAGGGAGCATAGATAACCAATAACATACTACTCCTTGTAACACCGTTCTGACCAATTCCAAGCGCCCGGCGTATGAGAGGGTGTGCTTAGGCCAAGCATTTATCTTCCTTGTGATTGCCTCAATCAATGGGTCATAGTTAGCAATCTTCAACTTCGCCGCCGCTAGTGGGATACCCAAATACCGAAATGGAAACTTTCCTTCTTGGAAGCCCATGAGGTGAAGCAACCGGGCCTTTACTCTATCATCCACACCGGTTATATATATGTGGGACTTGATTGGATTTGCCCTCAGCCCCGCTTCCCTTCCAAACATGTCCAAACAGTCCGCTATATGCTTGATTGAAGTCTCATCGGCCCGAGCAAATAGCATCAAGTCATCGGCATACGCAAGGTGCGTTATGCCAACCTTTTTGCACATGGGATGATGATGAAAAGAGGGCAGCGAGGAGATGACCTGCATTCTTCTAGATAACACCTCAATACATAATCCGAATAATAAAGGGGATAACGGATCACCTTGCCTCAAACCGCGCCTGCCACTAAAGAAGCCATAGATGCCACCGTTGAGGGAGATTGAGTACGAGGCCGTGGTTACACATTCCCGAATCCATCCACAATATCGTTGGGGAAACCCAAAACCAACGAGAGAAGCCATAAGGAATTCCCAATCCACCGTATCAAAGGCCTTTTTAAAATCCACCTTGATCATGCATCTTGGTGAGATTCTCTTGCGAGCATACTTCCTTAGGAGTTCTTGAGTCAAATTGATGTTGTCCCCTATGGATCGTCCTTGCACAAAAGCCGCTTGAGCCGGGTCCAATAAGTATCCCAAAACCAATGATAACCGACCAGCAAGTATCTTAGCAATCACCTTATAGAAAACGTTACAGCAAGATATAGGCCGGTAGTCCGAAACTCCCACCGCATGGTCCGCCTTGGGCACCAAGGATATCAAGGAATGATTCCATTGTTTTAGTAATTTTCCACCTTGAAAGAACTCTTGTATTGCAGCCATGAAATCCGGCCCAACTATATCCCAAGAGGAAGTGAAAAATTTTGCACCATAACCATCCGGACCCGGCGCTTTTCCCCATCCAATATCGTGTAGTGCCCCTTTGACTTCCTCATCATCCACCGCCCTAATCAAAGCCTCCGATTGACTCCTAGTCAGTTTTCTTCCAGGAATAGCACTGCTGTCCAGTTTTGTACACACCTCATTTTGCCCAAGCAACTCATGAAAGAAACCCACAAACTCTTCCGCCACCTCACTAATACTTGTTGTTTGCACCCCATCTCTTTTAGTAAGTGTAATGATGGCATTCCTCTTATTATTCCGCTTCACCACATCATGGAAGAACTTGGTACACTTATCCGAATTTTTCAAGTACACGTTCTTTGCCCTTTGTTGGTAGAATTGCTTCTCCGCCTCCGCGAGAAGTGTGGCACGCCTACGGATATGTGGATAGTCCACGGGGGCAGCCCCTCCTTCTAGAATATTCTTTTGCACCTCTTCTAACTCCACATTTGCTCTCCTTGCCTTCTCCGAAATGTGCCCAAATTGTTGCTTATTCAAATCTCTCAATCGACTCTTTAACCGGGACAATTTTGCTTTGAGTATATATTGCGCATGACCACCAACCGGAGTTGCCCAAGAGTCGCTCACTATCCTTTGGAAATTCTCATGTAATGCCCATAAGTTCAGAAATTTGAAAGGACGATTCGGGGGTCTCTCTTTGGCCAAAATGCGCACTATACCGCAAGAGTGATCCGAGAGACAACCGGGAGCCGTGAACTCCGCATAAGCATCGAAATCCGCCATCAACCAATGTGAGTTTACCAAAGATCTATCCAACTTGCAAGAAACCATTCCATTGGTCCATGTAAGCCGACATCCGATAGAGCGAAGATCCACTAAACCACATGTGTGCACAAAGACTTGTAGATCCCTCATTTCATGATTGGTGACCGGCACACCCCCTTGCTTCTCTTGGATGGATAGTATCGAGTTGAAATCCCCCATGATCATCCATGCATCAGTAATGGTCCCACCAAGCTCTATGAGTGCCTCCCATAGTGGTCTTCGAGTAGCAATAGAGTGCAGCCCATATACAAATGTGACCAAGTAACTTCTCCCGGATACTTTGCATTTGATACAACAATGAATGAACTGATCGGTTGTTTTAAGAACCTCCATATCCACCCTATGTAAATCCCAAAGGAGCAAAATACGACCATGATTAGACATATCAAAATTATGAGCATATCCCATACCTACGAATCGCCTTTGCATGATTGGGCCTAGAGATTCCTCCTTGAGCTTTGTCTCCAATAATGCCATTACTTGAATGTCTTTATGTTTGAGGAGGTGCTGCACTCCTCCTTGTTTTAGGGGCTTGTGGAAGCCCCTAATGTTCCAAGATGCAATATTCATTGACCACCACGCCGGGCTGCTCGCGCCCGAAATTTCCACATGCCTACTTTCGGAACCTCCTTTGCACATGATGTTGTAGCCAAGGGCAAGGATGAGGATAATGTTTCCTCAAATGTGGAATGTAGTATGGCACTTGCCGGTGGATCCCCTTGGGTTGCAGAAGGCGAGGATCTGCTCACATCCGTGTCACCCGCCAGTTCCCCCTCCGCATCCGCTGGATTCCCTTCCACAGCCGTGTCATCAGACACGACCCTGACCTTGTCACCTTCTGGAATGTCCGCCACAGGTGATACGCCTGTGTCCATATTGGGCACGCCCATGTCCATTGTTGTCCCAGATGGCACGCCCGCGCCATTGGATGGCACGGGCGTGCTATCCATTACTTCTGCTGCAGTGGGCTGCTGGTCCGGTTGGAACGCGCCTGTGTCACCTGGGGGCTCAGGTGTGACGGCTCCGGTGGTTTGCCCTGGAGTACGTTTGCACATCTTTGTCTTGTGCCCAAGCCGCTGGCACACCTGGCAATAATCAGGAAGTACCTCATATGATGCGATAACATCAATGGTCGCACCTGTCGGAAGGGCCACCGGGACCCGGTGGATCCGTGGTTGCGTTATATCCACCTCAATCAATAAGCGAGCAAACGTGAGGCGTTCACGTGTGCGCGTAAACTTGTCAGTATAGAGAGGCCTTCCAAGTTCCGATCCAATCAAACTAAGCGCCTTGGAAGACCAACAATCAGGGGGAAGGCCATGCAACTGCACCCAAGCTGGGACGAATCGGCCATCCTCCTCAAACAGGAAACAAGGAGGCATGGGTTTCAGAAACAGGGGTATCCCAAACACAAAATATGGGCCATCAAGGAGTATACGGTCGCGATCCTCAGCTGTGTCAAATTTAAAAATGACCCATCCACTTTTATGCAAATGATATCGGCACACTCCGCCCCACTTCCGCCTAAGAAATTCAGCACCTTGCCGTCCTGGGTGACGGCCCATAAAACAACCAACCAGACAGTAACCCATCACGCTGTCAACCGGGTCGATGTCCGAGAAGCTGATCTTGACCGGATGCCCAGTGGGCACAGAGTGTTCAAGAGAAGTTGCTTGGGAGAAATGTCGGTTATCCCTAAAGAGACCAGCCCAAGTCTTGGCCCCGATCGGCGATGGCGAGTCAGTCCGTGCCCTTGCCCTCGAAGCCACATCACCACTGGTGCCGCCAAGTGCCACATCACCTCTGGTACCACCAAGTGCCACGACAGTATCCATAGATTCAGCCACAGTGGCCACCACCAAAGCAGTTGTTGCCACCTCATCCACCACCTCTACGTTGGAGTCCACCAAAGCAAGGGAGCTAGAGTTTGTATTTTCAAAAGATGGAGCGGGAATTTCTGATCTTATGATCATCCTGGCTCCAGCAACAGCCTTCTTTTTTGCCATTTTGGGGAAGCTCAATTATAACACCACCGCAGATAATGCCCAAATTATAGCACCAAATGAGGAAACCGCCAAAAATTACTCCCAGAAGACAGCACGCAATTAATACGCAATTAATACGTAATTAATGCCTTTCACTCCCCCTCCGGCGATCACCGGAGAAAGAAACCAGCCGCTGCAGAAATCCGAAAACCAAAAGCCAGCACGCGTTTGATAAAGACGCAGCACGCGCGTGCCGTGTTCACACGCCCGTTACGCACTTAATGAGAAACCCAACACCCCCGTGTTCACAGGGAGCACGAGCGTGGGCGCGCGCAGGGAGCCCCTCACCCCCGTGCTGCAGCACGTCGTGTGGAAGCTCTCTCTCTCTCTCTCTCTCACCCCTTTAACAAATATTGGTTCACCTGAGTTTTAATTCATTAGAAAAACATCTTTTATTTTACTTTGAAACTTTGTTTTCAAGATATTCATTGCAGAAAATGATCATTCTATAATAGTAATGAAAATAAAAAAAGTAAACACAATAATGACACTATAAAAAAGAAATTATATATAACAGACTTGTTAGCCTTCATCAACCATTTTTGTAATTGACTATATTATACTCGTAATATTTCAATTGCATCTCTAATTGCTTTTTTTCATCTCTTATAAAATCTTATATATAAACTTTGAACTAATTTATATATATCCACGGCTTTGAAAAACTTTATTAAGGATTTAAAGCATTATTAAGAATGAACATTTATTCTATAACATCAACTATGAATCCATCGAAGCATAAAAGAATTTTATCTTATAATAATACTCAATGGTGAAATTGTATTCTCGATGACGGCTCGACCACATTTATTAATGCATAGATCTCTAGATTACTGAAATTAGGAATATCAATATTTATAAGTTCATAAAAAAAAACTTTACTTTTTAAAGAAGAAAGTAAAAGAGGGAAGAGGGAATAAACATTTTTATATAGTAACAAATTCGTAAAGAGAGAGCAAATTAGAGTAAATATCTATATATAAAAATTCGTAAAGAATAAAAACCATATAATAACAATCTCTTTAAGAATTATATTATAATAATTATTTTTATATATAGTAAACACATTAATTTGAAAGGGGAGCCCACGGTCCTCCTAAATCCACATCCATGATTAGCGGTGTTACTTGAACCATCTTGATTGTTAAAGTAGTCTCAATTCATCTAATTTTTTCGATATACTTTATTTGCTTAATTCATTGGTTAGTATGGACTAATTGCTTCATTCACTCACCTTAATTCTAGTCGATTCCTCTGCTCGCTTCATCCTCTTGCTTTGCACTCAACACCTCCCATAGCTATTCTTGTTGCTTAAGATTAAGAGGTGAGAGATAAATTAAATAATGACAGTGATTCGGCAAGAGGTAGATAGAGCTATCAATTTGGGTTAGGTCCATCGGGTTAGCCCGCCCCACCAAATAATTTAAACAAATTGGATTGAAATTTATTAACCCAAGTTCGTCGTGGGCTTAAAAAGATCAGCCCACATGGGTTGCGGATTAAGACGGGCCAACCCACAATGAGCTTGGGTTGGCCTGCGAGTTGAAAAAAATTAAAAATCATATTTTTCAATTGAGATATAATATGAAGCAACATGTCATGTCTAAAACAGAGTCATTCAGTACTTGAGAAAGGATATACAATCTTTGACCACAATGGTCAATAAAAATGAATGCACAAGAAAATGAAATCTCTAAATGATTTTTATATTTCTCGAATCCAACTGCAGAAAGTGAGACGAGATTGATAGAGAAACTGAGAGAAATTGTATTATTAGAAAGCAACTAATTAGAGATTTAAATAAAAGAAAAAAATATCAAATATACAACATGTCCTATGTTACTAGAAGAGTAGAGAGAATATTAGGATGACTTTCGTACGCACTATAAAGGATCAAATCGTTATAAATTAAATTTGATAAGAATAAAAAAAAATTGATATATAGTAAAATTATAGTCTACGGGTCGGCCGGCCTAATCGGTAACCCATTTTGAGTTGGGTTGGATTGAAAATTTTTCAATCAGTTAAAATAACCGACTGACTTATTTTTATCTGTTAAATATTAAGTGTATAATGGATTGATCCTCCCTGCTATAGGTCAACCTATTTACAGCTCTAGTCATTGAACCGGTTAAAACCACGAACAACAGGGACGCATCGAGCCGATGGGTCCGTGAAACTGAGCCGATCAAGATTAATCGATTCGATGCCAATAAAAGAATACATCGACTCGGTTCGAGGCTTCTGCGAAGTGCAGAAAGAAGAACGAGGGTTAGCCATGTCTGGGTGCCTTTCGGAGCATATCTCGAAATGTGTTGGATTTCTAAAAATGATGATGTATTTAGCGATTTATTTGGATTTTCATATAATAAAAATTTGTATATTTTACTATAAATTTGAAACATCATTGTTATGGATTTTCTTTTTTTTTTTTTTCATTTCTATACCATTCTAAAAATTATATAAAAGATATTCTTAGAGAAAAATTGAATTGAGAGAGCAATTCAAATAAAATTAATGGACTAACTAAAAATTGGCGAGCTGATTTTAACAGAACAAACGATCCAAACTAACAAGCCAATCAAGCGTATTACATTAATTCAAAATTTCTATTTTCAGTTAATTTTAAAATAAAAAATATTAAAAATTAAAAACTAAATCTTTATTACATTATTAATCTCAAGTAAATTGATATATACAAAAAAAATTATTATTAAATATTTATTTTATTTAACTTTTATTTTTTAAAAAATAATAGAAACTGATGAAAAAAAAATGAATCAATTAAGATGTTGGTAGTGCAAATATTGGACAAATGTAAACATGTTAGTTGCATAAGTTAAATGAATCGAGGGAGATCAGCAGGGTCTAAATCAGTCAATTGCGCCTATATATGTAGACTAATTAATATTATTAGATTATTGTTAAACTCTTTCTCCTGTTATAAAAAATCTCTCCTTAATTACTCCATCCATCTGCATAGCACTAATTTTGAAGCATCACACTTTTATTGCAAGTAAAACTTTTTTTTTTTTTTTTTTTGTTTTGTTGTCGTTGACACTGTCACCCACTAGTATTTATCTCATTTTCAAAATCCCGGTAGAAATGAAACGTCAAAAAGAGAACAGTTGATATTCTATGTCTTTTGTTTTTCTTTTGTTTCTTCGACATGCTAATTTAGTCGAAAGTCTTTTAAGACATATACTCATTGAAGTTCCGCTTCTTCTTTTTAGTAAAAATAACTATCATCATATAATGTTTTTATTAATGTAATTGCTCATTATTCTTTCAACTTGTTCTCTTTTTTATTTTTTGATAGTCTTGAGCAAAATCTAAATATACTAAAATAATATGTCACATGGTTTTGGATTCTCATTTCCTATATGCTTTTGTAGATTGACCTTCGGGATAAGGATCCATCGAAGAAATTTTTTGCTTCACCAAAGTAAAAAAAAAAATTCTAATAATGATCATAGTTATATAGTCCAAGTCAGTTTCATCGAATCGAAAGATATAATCATACAATGGAGCAAAATTGGTCAATTATTAATAATTTTGAATTTATTTGAAAGTTCATTTTATTCATATTCTTTTATGTTTTTTTTTCTCTCCTCAATAACATAGATCATATAATTCCTTGATCTATCTATCTGATTCTACCAAGCGTCATAAAGGATACTTTAGTTGTGAATAAAATGCAAAGTTTGGAACTTTTAAGAAATTTTATTTGTTATTTATTTTTTAATTGTTTGAAAAAGATAGGTGAATTATATGGTTAAGTGATTATCCTAATTGATTAGAGTACAACATTGGTAGTCTTTTATCTTTATTGTTATTTATTTAAAGTTGATTATGGTGGTCAAAATGATGGTGATTCTTTTTGTACTAAAGGATTTAAAAATTAGAGAAAGAAAAAAAACTCATGAACATATTGAAAATCAAAGCAACATTCACAACAAGTGTATAATCCCTTAGGCTATGCTTTAGCAAATCTCCAACCGGCACCTCCACAACCGGTATTTGAGCAAAGGACTACTAATCCAAGTTTCGTTAGGGAACGAAACAATGAGCTATGGACACTTCCCTCAGCCCAGCAACAAGATGGGGCTCTCTTTGTTATACCTGAGCAGCTGAGATTATTCCATGATGTTTTTTTTAAGATGGAAAACAATAACCAAAAATTATGTGGCAGCACAGGCCTTTACCGACCCAAGAGAGAAGGTGGAATTCATGGAGAATCTTTTGGGTGAAATCGAGAAGTTGACCTGGGTACAATGGAGAATAAACTACTCCCAGAAGTATGATTCATTAATTAACATTGCTGAAGGACGAGAGGGCACTCAGAACGTCCTCTCTCATATGCGAAGAGTCTTTTCTTCGGAAGATCCATCACAGGGATCAACTGCTATCCAAGATGAGGCATACAGAGACCTAGAGCGTCTCTCTTGTGACAACGTCAAACACCTCATCTAATATATGAATGACTATATGAGGTTAGCAACGAAGTCTAGAAGACTATATACGGGACCAGAACTATCTAACAAGTTTTGGTTAAAGATGCCTAGTGATCTAGGAAATCGCATCAAACAAGCCTTCGACGAGCAGTATACTGGCCTTACTATTGGAGTATTTCCAAGGATATTATTCGCCTACAAATTCCTAGAAAAGGAGTGCAAAGACGCGGCTTTCAAGAGGTCTCTCAAAAACCTCTCCTTTTGCAATCAAATACCGATACCAGGATACTATAAAGACCAAAAGAAGTATGGTATTCGGAAGTCCAAAACGTATAAGGGCAAGCCGCATGAATCACATGCCCGTATTGAGAAACAGAAACATCTGATCAGGAATAAGAAATGTAAATGCTATCTCTATGGCAAAGAGGGACATTTCGCAAGGGAATGTCCTAATGACAACAGAAATATCAAGAGGGTGGCAATATTCGAACAGCTCGACATACTCATGATGAGGATCTTGATAGGTATGCAGAAGTGACAAGCCCAGGGGCCACTGTCCTTCGGTCCATACCCTCTCAGGATTCTTTAAATGAGGATGAGGACCTTAACTATATTCAGTATCTAGCCTCTCTACAGTTTCTCTAGGAACTAGCATATCAAAGATGTGTTGTGGAACTCGTCCTGTAGATTCGAATCCTTCCTCCTGTCAAAAGGTGGCTGGTAACTCATCAACCTGAAAAATAGTTGGGACAAGTATCTGCTCGAATATGATCTGAGTGATACTCTGGCCCTGCTACACTAAAACTAATTGATCAGAATGGTTAAAAGTCATGATCATGATTTCACCTTAGTCATAGTCTATGACGCCAGCACCAACATCGAGTCCCAATTTCCATGCTGCACTGGATTGGGCAGCAATTCGTCCATATGCACCATCAGGTATGGCGAGACTGATACTGGTTGGAATAAGGCTCTGTCCTCGTGGAGAAATATAGACATCTTTGCTGGCTGCTAGATCAAAGCCAGCTGCTCTGGGAGTTTTTCTTTGAAGAGGTGTCGCATGCCGGGAAAGAACTTGTTGTAAGACCTCTGGAATCTCCGGAGAAATCTGTGGTTCAGACCACTGATAATATCATGTCAAAGAGGTGGCTGGGGCAGAACAAGATGCCACCTGTTCGGTTTCTTCTTCATCGTCATTAATATGCATAATACCATCACTTAGAAGGACAGCAACAATATGATGCTCCTCATCACTATCCTCCTGGAAATTGGATGGCCTAGCTGTTGTAGAAGGCCGGTAATCATGGAAGCTCATAGTTGTCGAGTAGCGGCTGCCTTGAGTCTGTCTTTTTCTTTTTAGAGGAGCTTATAAGGGTCTCTGAAAACCCTTAATTGTCCTCGACCTTATCT
>JBAMHZ010427693.1:0-11065 GCA_037177395.1 Alpinia galanga | reverse complement strand
TTGGCTATAGTGCTCATTCGTGATCAATGATGACGAAATCAATGACAGATGGTGGCGAACGAAGGCCAACTCGCATGGATTATATATATATATATAATCCTATACAAACTCATCTGTGAGCACCCGTAAAAACATTAATTATCTATCGTCTGATTCTTTTGAATTCAAGGATTGAGCTATAGTGCACAAGAGCTCTTTAGAACACAATAAATGATATTTATTAAATTTGATAAGTCTAAGTGCACGTAGTAATTTTGGATAAAATTATTATATGAGCATATAACTACTATAGGAGTTGTAGGGAACATGATAGAGAAGTATTTTTTTCATTATAATTTTAGCATTCTAAGTCCATGTAGAGATTTTAACTAAAATCATTTTATGAATCTAATAGTACTCAAATATCAGAACTAATAACAGAGGTTACAAGGAATAACAAAGGATTATTTTTAAAATTTTAGTTAAAATTGTTATACAAACCTAGAAAAATTCAGAAAAGGTAAAAATAAATATAAATCCAAAGTAATCATCGGAGAGTTCAAAACTACTATTTATTTTGGAATTATAGTTTAGGTCCATCTAACACATTATAATATTACAAAATGGCTCTTTAGAGTTATAACAATGATATGACTACATGGTCTTCAAAGAACATAAAGTACTATAAACTAAACAAAGCATCCTTAGGAGAAATGCCTAAAACTCCTTATAATCAATTAAAATCCTGAAACCATAAACTATAAAGCTCTTTGAGCAATTTATACCAACCATTGGAGGAATGTTCAGGAGTCAAGGTTTCTTCTTTTTGGAGCTTACTCAATTTAAATAATTTTTTTAAAATAATTTAGATATTCAAATTTTACAATCTAATTAATTCCAAAGATGATTAACTTGACTCTATAAAAATTTTTCACCGGTCATCAGAATAAATAAAGAAGGTACAATTGAATTTCAATAAATAATCTAGCATCACAAATAATTCAAACTTCACTAGTGAATATTTACACAGTGTGATCCAATTGAACTCTCATTATCTTAGTGTCTCCATCCAATCATTTATCATCCATTGTAAATTTGAAATGCAAATAAACATAATTTAAAAAAGATAAAAACAGGACTTCATAAGTAGTATTTTGGATAGGAGTCTATTGTTTAAATTCTTTTTTTTTCAAATAAAAAAAATATGAAATCATTATATTAGTGACCTTTATTTTTTTTCTCAATAAAAAATAACACTTAATTTTTTTTCCTTAAAATGATATAAACTAATTGCAAAACTTATTTCTTAAAAAGAAATATTAAAAAAATGAAAATATAAACACTTTTAAACTAAATAAGGAAAAACAATTAAAAAAAGTCGAAGAGCTTACGCTACGTAGAAGAGAAAGGTGGCCAGCGCAAGGAAGAGACGAGCTTGTCGCCGCGCCATCTGCGCACGGAGAGCACGCATCGCGTCCGGTCCACCGACTCCTTCAAAGCTGAAGCCACCGATCGCCAACCCCTAATTTTTCCTCCCTCTTCTCACCTCATCCCTTGACCTGGTCCGCTGCATGCCAATCCGTTTTGGGATCCCCTCTCTCTGCTCTCGCCGTCCCTCCCACCGCCTCAGCTTGTGCCGCCGCATCGGGCAGCAACGAAAGCAGTCTCATTCCAGAAATCAGGTGCGAGGATAGAGAAGAGAGATAACGAGAGGTCGGAAGGAAAAAAAAGGGCGAGGAAGGGCCAAAAAGGAGAGTGGAATAAGGGAAGTACGGAAGGGGAGGGAGCATGTGCGATTTGGTGGCCCGCACCGGTCGACATCAGCAGCGATACGAAGCCGGTTGTCGCCTTGTTGCCGGGTCCCTCCTCCCTCTTCTTCCCTCTCTTTGTTCAAGTTTGAATTTTTGTTCTTTGTTTTCGCTTTTCTGGGTTCGCTATCTCTATCTGCTAGCTGCAATTTTTATGTGCCGATTGATCTCCCTTTCGTTCCATTTCCTATCATGTACCTGATGATCTCGGACAAGTGAAATACCAGAACAAGTATGCATCCTACGCCTTGTGCTCTCTATGATTCGGGTATTTTGTCAAAAGCGTTGATTTTGGTGGCCCTGTAGCTCGCTTGCTAGTCTGATCAATGCTTATCCGCCTGTATTTTTCTACCATTTAACTGCGTCAATCCAATGAGCAATGACATGGTTTGGTGTTGCACGAAAGTGAGAATTTTGATTACCATTGTATCTTTTAGTTGTGGATGATAGTGGAGATTTAGGAAATTTCCTCCATCCGAAGTGTTTCCTTAGTGTCTTTGCGAGATATGCTCCATTTGATTTAGAAACTAAATGTTTATAGTTAAGTAGATGCAAAATTGAATATATGAGATGTAATATCAGGAAGAGTGGAGGGATTAATTAATGGGTGACTCTGATTTCAATAGGTAAGAGTTTTAGATATTTTGAATTCCTTATTTAATGAGAAAAAGATTTGGTTTATAATATCCTCAATAGGATAAATAATGAACGATTGAACTGGATTCAAGATTTTGTAGTCTTATGTGATCTTTAGTGCCTTTTAAGCTAAAGTGAAAATTTTATAAGACTATTATGCACCCCCATTATATTTTATGGATTGAAGTATTGAGCTATTAGGAAGTGACAAACAGAGAATAAGGTAGCAGAGATGGGAGTGGTCAAATGGATTTGTATTGTTACTGGAAAAGAAAAGGGTAAAAATAAATAAAACAATACTAATGTCTGAGCAATCACATGCAGCTCCAATTAATGATAAAATGAGCAAAAAAATGTTGAGAAGATATGGACGTGAAAATAGAGTCAAATGGTTTGTATTTTAGAAGAGTTAAATAAATTAATGTTGAAAATGTAAGTGAAAGTGGAAGATCAAGACACAATAATTAATTGATTTAAATATTACGGCCAATGTAGTCTTCTATAAAGTTCAAGTCAGGGACCAAGGCTAGATACTTGGGACAAACATGCCTAGATGAGATAATGATCACGACGATGATTCGGAGAGCACACTATTAGATTTTTAACTTTAATTTTGATATGGAAAGCAGGAAACTCATGAATTGTAGAGGCCCTATCATTGTTAGTTTGAAGATATTGGGCACTTTATGAAAGAGAGCTCCTTTGATTTGGTATCTGTAATAAAGGCCTTAGAAAAATGAATGCTTATTTATCCATTTGAAGTCATTAAGCATGTGTTGCAGTTCTCATGTTTTGCAAGCTGGCTTCACTTTTTTTCCTCATTTTCTTTATCACAAAGAGCATTTTCTTTATAGTCTTCCTATTACATAATGTGTTTTAGTTTCATAAATTGTGGAACTTAAGTTTTTTCTTCTTGATTTTTTATCCAAAGAGTTATGTGATCCTTCATGAAAGCTAAAATGCACTCCAACAATAAGCTTGTCCTTATTGAAGTTTTTTGTGGAAAAGATAATGATAAATTTGACATTGGTAATGATAAAGAATTTCTTAATTTCCTATGTGGTGGATTATGGGATGATATAAAGTTATTTATATAGTGCTTGTGTACAGTTTGAGTATCAACCATCTAACATGCCACATACTTGCAGGTGTATCCCATTTAGGTATAAGAACTGTGATACTTCTGATGGGAAACATGATATGGAAGTTGAAGTTCTCATGATAAACTCACCTAGTGGACCAGGTCTCCTATTTCCAAAGGTATGATACTTTCAATAGGAAAAGTGTATAAAACCACGTTTTTACAAGGCATATACCAAACATAATAAATAGTGCTTCAATTTTTATAACAAGATTTTACTAGGTCAGCATTAAGTACATTCTATCTCTTTGTACTGTAGTTCTACAGTCTTTTAACTCACACAATGGTGAACATTTATCAAGGAATCCATATTTTGATGCCAAAGGTGTTTTTTTGCTTATTTGAATGGATTTTATCTTTTTTCTTCCACCTTTTGCTTTAAGAGCATTTCTGTAGGTAAATTTAAAGCTTCACTAATTTTAATTAGCAATTGCCTGACTTCTGAGTGCTACGTTTTATGTTCTACCATATTTCCATAAAAGATATATTCATGCGTCTGTAAATTATTTCCCCAAGGATTGCTTTTATGTTGCTTTTTTCTTTTGTCATACTATTATGATGCCTCATTCTTTTGTCATGGGCAAGATTAGCTAACTTATTTGATTGAGTCATTACCTACTATTGGGAAATTTTTAACACAATCTTTCTTCACACTTGTAACAGGATCTTCTTGTGAGTAACTAAGATTAAGTAACCATAAAAGGAAATTTAGTAAGGGAGATAAGATAATATTATAATATCCTACACCATTGTAATTCTTTATCCTTTACCAAGTTTTTTGTATCAGGAGTCATGAGCCAAAATGGAAGTTTCATGGAGGTGGTTTTGTAATGGACACTTGCAAATAATTTAGAGCTTTCCTCCAAATATATCAATGTGAAGTGACAATAAAATTTTATATATGAAGATAGAGGGGGTCATATCCCCATCTGGATAGAGGAAGGCTTGTTCTAAACGAGGAAGCTTTTAAAAAGGATGAGTCAACTCAAAGGAACCAATCAACATATCCCCCATTTAAATGGGCAAGGGAATAAAACGTCAAATCTTTAACTAGAAATTGTATCATCCACAGAAGATAACTTGCAAAATATTAGAAATTGTTTACTTAGAAATCAATTTATAAATGGATGGTTTATTTACAGTGCAAGAATTCAAAAATATAGGACATTCTTTTTCATTCTCTCTCTCCCTCCCTTTGTAGTTGTAGCATTCAACCGCTTGGACCACTAAGTCTATTAGAAGTACAAAAAAGTCCAAAAATGAGTAAAAAGTATAAGATACATAGAAGATCTAGCAAGACATTCTATTGGGAATTTCCAGCAAAGAACCCAATAAACTCATTACACTTCAAATACTCATTACCAAAATATATTAACAATTCCTACTTGTAAATCTCAAATGCAAAGATAAAAAATAATGAAGATCCTAACTCAATGTCATGAACAAGTTAAAGAAGAGATCTTATGAACTTGTCACATCTCAATATCTCATAACATAAACTCAACCCAAGTTGCATCTTCCTCTTCAAGATTGATTTTGCGAAGGTAATTTTGAAACACTAATGGACATTAATTTAAAGTCAAATTTGAGTATTTTAAGTCGTGCTAACATGGAAATGTAAATTGAAATTTTACATATATCTCCGACAAATCACAAACCAATGTGTAACTAAATGGAAAACACCTTCACTAGAATAGGTTGGACTACATGGAGTTGTGTCATCATGTGTCAATATTTTTGGAAATGCTGCATTTTACTCTATGGACATGCTATACTCATTCATTTGCATTTGTACTAATCATATGTCTAGTCCAAGTTGCATTTGGTGGTGGATAGATAACACATTGGTTATGTGAAGATCAATGAGGTAGAAATCTAGAATCACTTTCTTCTAACTAGGTCACCATCTTGAATGGACACTTATATTTGCTTTGTTTTTTAGGTATGCAAAATGTAAATGGAGAAAAGATTACTCGGTCTCTCACACATGGTGGTTCCCTCTGCTATACTGTCTTATTGAATTTTTACATATATGTCCATGTTATTTGTGTATTTATAGAGACACTCCTAACTATTTATATAATTAGCAAAGTTGAACCTGAGGGGAAGCCTCTGCCTCGGGCCCAACCAGCTAAGGGGGCCCTAAGAAAATTATTATAGGTTAGTTATAGGTTAAAAAGTTAATTTTAATTTTTTTAATCCAAGGTAACCTAACTATCCAAGCATATAGAGGGCTCAAAAAAATTTTTTAAGTCCCTTTTATACATAAGCTATAAAAAAAGATTAAAAAAAATTTTCAATGCATACACATTGTGATGCGATGATGACGATGCAGTGATGCTGATAGGTGGTGAATCGATAATACAATCTACTTTCATTCACAATTTACCTCTTTTCATTTGATTGAGAGTCGAGACTTGGGAGATATATTTTTTTGTTAATTGTTATATTCCATCTGACTTGAGATTTGTTTTCTTTCAATTTTGGTAGATATGCTTTCTTGCTTGTGTAACATGTTCAATCTTAGTGAGTGTTGTGGGGTCTAGGAACTTTTTAATAAGCTCCACTTAGCTAATAATGTGTCATGTGCATTTTATTTTTGATATCTTTTTGTTGTTTAATTAATTAATTTAGCCATGTATATTAGTTTTTTCCCTCCTCAATACGAATTGGTAAATTATGTACAATTAAGATTGCTCTATTGTTGCTTAATTAACTTGAAAATGTGGGGGACTAAGGAGAGATTCTATAAAAATTTATAGAAAAAAATTAATTATATTTTATCGCTACAATGTATTTTAGTTTCTTTAGTTGTTCTTTCTTATGCAAGTAAAAAGACAGTCTAGTACACGAAGCTCTTGCTATGCAAAGTCCTAAGGAAGAGTTTATTGTAGATACCTTATCTTGTTTTGCAAGAGACTGTTTTCAGGATTCAAACCCATGACCTTTAGGTCGCAGGGTTATTTCTTATGCAAGTATAGACATAATTCATTCATATATTTATGTGCAATGTCTTGATATTTCTTGAGTTGGATTTGAAGTATTTAAGTTAATTGTTTTTAAAAAGTTCAATAATTTATGTGTTCTAATATATTTTTAATATTTTACTAGGTATAGTTAGTAAATAATGACACTTAAAGATTTGTCTAGCTCTTAAAAGAGAAAAAGAAAATAAAAAGAAGAAGCATTAATTGTAAGCTAGGTAGTTGATATTCTTTGAGGGTTTTTTTTTTTTAAATTTGCCTCAGGCCTAAAACCGAGTACGACCTTGATAGTTGGGCTATGTCAATTTTCTTGTGCATACATGATATTTGATAATTTTATTATATTGGCAAGCATTGAACATCTATTTTGTGATATGCATTCTTTTTTACCCTTTTACAGGGAGGATGGGAAAATGATGAAACAGTTGAAGAGGCAGCTGTACGAGAAGCCCTTGAAGAAGCAGGAGTTAGAGGAGATATAGTGGTAATTTAATGAATTCTATTTCCTTGTCTCTTGATAAAAAATTTTAGTGATCCAAAATTTTTTTTATGCTATTATCACTAACTACCATGTCATACAAATTTATCGTATTGCACACTAGCTGCTTACAGATCTAGACTTAAATTTAAAGAGATCTACAATATTTTACATAGTGCGAGCATAAAAATGATATTTTGGAGAAACTTTATAGTTTCTTTTTTACTTTTTCCCCCCTTGGATGCATTATTCATTGTGTTTATTTATTTAGTCAGTGATCCAGCTTATGTTTCAATGTTAGTCATTTTTGGGGGACTATCTCTTCAAAAGCAAAACCCTGCAAGATGAATTCAGCCCAGAAGGTTTATGCAAAGCGGCCATTTTCGCTTTGCAAGTGAGGGAGGAGCTACAGTCATGGCCAGAGCAAAGCACCCGCTGCAGGTCATGGGTTACCGTACCTGAAGCTGTTGAACAGTGTAGACATCCTTGGATGCGGGATGCTCTCATTGAGGGATTCTCAAAATGGCATGAAGGTATACAAACAAGGGCTGAAGGTGAAGCCACTCCGGAAGAAAATGACAGACCTAGAGAGGATGGCGACCTAGAAGATGAAAGATAATTCTTTTCTGGAAGTTAAAAATAGACCTCGATTTATCTCAAGTCGATGGTCGTCAAGTCTCTCCAATGGTCATTTTTGCTTTTTGCTAGTTTCTTTTCTTTGCTTATGCATGCTATTATATGCATTCTTAGATTACTTCATAGTCCTTGGAAGCTTTTGCCAATGCATATGTTTCTGTGCTTTTCGGTGACATTACTGTGTTCTCTGATCTGAGCATGCTCACAAATTGAAGAAAATGGACACGAGCACATGATAATCGAAAGAACAAAATTACCTTGGCATACATGGATTTGTAGGGAGCAACAGTGTGCCTTCCCGTTCACTAGTTCGGCCCAGATATTAGACTGCTTTCGTTTCTCTTGGTAATGGTTTGAGTTGTGCCGTGCTAGTTTGCTACTCATCGATTGATCAGTGAATTTGAGGCAGATAAGGTGGATAATAGAGTTGTGCTAGCTTGCAGGACTAAAGGCTGAAGAGATGAATTAGTTTCATTTTTTATAGCTCATGACACTGATGTCGATTTGAACTCTTCTTTTTTGGAACTTACCACTCGATAGACGATCCTAAGGGTCATCTTTTGTTTTCGGAGTCTCACAAGATGTGGTATAACTATCATTGCTGGTCATGGTGATCCTGAGATTATAACTTCAAGAGAAACCTTTTATGACTTCGAACAATATTCTCGGGCAAGCTTTGTTTCCTTTGAAGGATGACTTTTGTGTGAAGAAGTGAGAAAGGAACTCACCTACTTAGGTTTGGGAACAACTTGATATATTGAAATCCAATTGGATCGAACCGAATTGACTAAAAATTATTGGAATTCAGGTATGGGTTTGAGGTGTGAAACATTTAGTTCGAGTAATTTTATATAAAAATGTGAAAGCAGTTGATTTTGATTGCTTGGATATCAAATCATTATGTGAAAACATAGAAGAATATTATTGTATAGTTATTATTGATAAAAGAAGTTTAAAAAATAATGAATAAATTATAAGGTTATTAATTTTGCAAGCATAAATTGTTGGGCAAAAATAAAAAAGCTGTCTTCGTATTCACTATTCCCAAAAGACCGTCTTATTTTATTTTATACTTCGCAAATATCCTTATTTCAACGTTATTATACTGATAAGATTATAGTCATTATAACGTGTATTAATTATGGTTATAATAACTACAATTTATAGCAATTAATTTTCGTCAAATTGCTTTTTTTTTTGTTGTTAAATTTACTTTTCACTTGTTCGTCGAAAAGGACCTTATTGATCCTCTTTTAGCTTAACTTGTCCATTAAACCATTGTAATTTTATAGAAATAGTGACTTTTTTAAAAAAATCCTAGGATAAACTGAAAATGTTGCTTCTTCTTACTGTAAATGTATTTTTTTTCTTTTAATTGTCGGCTGACTTCTCCTTCGATCTACACTATTATGTTTTTCGAGATATTTATGCTTTTATATCTTCTCTATTTTCATTTATTATTTGCCACATGCATAGAAACAATCTTCAACCCACTTAAACCTATAGAAGTCTAAAAATATATAGTAATTTTGGACTTCAGAATATAAAAAAAAAGGAGTTTTTTGGTATAATTTGGACAATTTATTTACACTTAGTAGTTTTAGACAAAATCTCCACGGACCTAAATTGGTCAAAATAAAGACAAATAACTTTAGGGGTTCAAAAAATCAAATAGATATTTTTTGAAATTTAAAAGTGAAAAATCGCAGGAAAAAAAGAAAATTATAAAAAAATATTTTATAATTCAAGAATCTCAAAATCATATTCCACACTTCTTTAATTAAAAAAATATCATATTTTCAAATCTAAAAATTGGCTTCCGATTCATTTAATGTCGAACTAATTTCACTTAAGATTTTATGCTCTTTAACGACATAAAATTCTTTCAATTATAACAAATTTAATTTTCAACCATATCAAATTGCTAAAATAACTTTCAAATTAAGGTAAACCTTAAAACCAGCAAAATGACATAGAGTCTAATGATTTTGGAATTTTTCATTTTATATGATTTAAGATTTATTTAAATTTGAACAAATCAAAATGACCCAAATAGCCTTTAGAATTTGGGCACCTTCAAAATTGACCAAATAAATTTTGTTCTAGTAAATAAAAATCTCATTACACTTCTTATCTCAAGCTTCACCATTAAGGGCTAATTTTCCTCTCTCACAACCATTGGAATAATTCTCACTTACTATGCAATTCCCCTCCCTCTCACACAGATATGATTTGAATCCACCATACCCCTTCCCCTCATCTTATTTGTCTCACATATATTATTGGATGTAGCAAGATATGAGTATGCTATAATCGAGGCGTGAAAAATGTATGAATCATGGTTGGTTGATCGAGAAGTTGCCAATGTAACATTCCTATGGAAAACCGAGTTAAGACTCACCGAGAGAGGGTAATAAATGTGCTTTCATAGTTGCATAGCAATCTATCAAGAAACAAATGGAGCCCCTCTCACGTGGAACAAAAGCAATCATTCTTATGATTGAAGCAAGAAGGTTTGTAGGCATGTGCTTGCACCAACATGCCATGTTATTTGCATAATTGATTTGGATTCTAGTTGAAGTTTATCATTTATACATTATTTCCAAACATTATTAAGAATCTTGCTAGAGCTAGAGCTTGAACTATGAACTTCTAATGAGCTTAGGTAATCTTTATTTATCTAAGAACTTTGCCTAATTGAGTTAGTAAAAGAGATTGAACATGTCACCAAGTATCCATTTAATACAAGTTGTTTGTAATCACAAGTTGTTGGATTTAATTTCCCAATCAATGGGCTTACATGTTGATTTAATAACACATCTGATTGTGTCACAATGATTTAAACCTGATCAATGTGATCTAATTAAGTTTTATCAGTGGATTATTGGATGTGAGGTGTTTATGTTTAGAACCTATTAAGTGAAAAAAATCTCTTGATGAACTGATAATAGAAAAGACACCTTAGTCTATATATAGGTTATGGTTTCTATAGGGTTGGATAACCTTTTTTGAGATCTCCCTATTTCTCATTGGTGAGGAAAGTATATTCTTCCAAGATCTTCAAATTTCTTTGACGATGCAAATACACTATATTCCACTATAATTTATTTCATCATTTTCAATCATATTATATTGTAACGTCATAAAATTCGATGAAACTAGATCTTGATTGCATGAACCTAATTTTGTATTCATATAGATTTGAATATATCTTGTAGACCTACAATTCCATCAATTGGTGTCAGAGCTAAGATCATTTTCATTGATTTTATGGCAATCACTACAATAAAGTTACGATTTTGCGACGAATTTTATTTAAAAATTTGTTGCAAAATATTTTTGCAACGAAATTTGCAATGAAAATATTTTTGTTGCAAATAAGTCGCCACAAAAATTTGCGACG
>JBAMHZ010427674.1:0-11066 GCA_037177395.1 Alpinia galanga | reverse complement strand
ACATTTCTCTCTCTATATATATTACCCTACACAACTCATCCGTGAGTATTCATGAGCACGTTCATTATTCACCGTCCGATCGCTTGCACACTATAGCCCAATTCTTGAACCCAAGGGGATCGGATGGTAGATAAGGAAAGTTCTAATGAGTGCTCACGGATGAGTTGTGTAAGGTATCATTCCTATATATATATATTTATTCATTTATTTCGTCGTTTGATTAACATATATTTTTTTCATGTGGAAGTATGAATTGGATGTATCAATTAATACACTTTTGTATGTATGTTAGTTATTTTTATCAATAAAGATATTTTAGATATTAACCACATGCTGCTTACATACTGCATATGCACTGGGCAATATGTCGGCTACAATTACCACCTACATTCACCTTTCAAAACTTCGATTAATATTATAAGACTTGACCTTTCTAAATATACCACGATTGGTTTCATCATCTCATTTGTGATGGGCAGGTGGAATGGACTTTCCAGGTATAGATGGCTTTCAAATCTATGGGGATGCTTTGCCAGGATGTAAGTTACTAGCTTGTGGATATCCAACAAATGGAACTACTCTTTGCATCTTTCAGGTATTTTCAATTTAATATGGTCACTATTGTTTGAGGATAGTAAATATTTGTTGTTTTTGCATTTAGTTGTGGTTGATCTTTCAATGATTTTTTTTTTTTCTGGATTGCCTTTCTAGTGGGTTCATGACCTTGATGATGGCACTAGGCAGTATATTGAAGGTAATTTTCAACAAGTTCTATCTTTTGTTGCTTTTTATGTTTATTGCTGCACTTGTTCTAATCAAGTCCTTGATCTGGTCCACAGGAGCCACTGTTCCAGAATATGTGGTAACTGCTGATGATGTTGACACTATTCTTGCTGTTGAGTGCACCCCCATTGATGACAGTGGCCATCAGGTGTGTTGCAAATGCAGCTCCAAATTTTCCAATACTTCAATATACTCATGTAAACTTAGATAATGCCTTTTATTTCCATCCCTCTGTGTTGTTGTTCTATAACTTTTATTTAGCTTAATCTGCCAACTTTGTTTTCATGCTTTCCTGCTTGAGAGCATTGTTTGTGTCAAGGTGACTTGATTTGCAATACTGGCTTAATAAACATTATTTGAAGAGCTAGTTATTGCCTTCCAAAGATTGTCATGTAAGAGTGATTTTGGCATGAATAGGTTGTTTAATTTGCAGTATGCCTAGATGTATGTGCATTGCTATTGATTGGATGTGTTAGCACCAAACCTACTCTTCCACTATTCAAAAGGTATGTTCCCCCCTTCGGCACCTTTGGTGCTTCATCCTCCTTGGAAGGAATTACAAACAACTTTATCCTCAGTTTTAAAAGTACCATTACCCCCCTTCAGCTCCTTAACAGTTGCATCCTCCCCTTCAGAGGAAATATTTCCTTACTTTTAACTTAAAGCTGAAAGCGAGGACAGTTGAAAACTAGAATCATGTGTCTCCTCTTGGCCACCGGTCGACACTCACTTTGACTCGTGTGGTTCCTTAGCCCCCAGTCGCTACTCATTCAAATAGACAGTCTCTACCAGTCACTTCTCCCTGTGGTCTAGAATATCTAGGTTCCGCTTCCATAAAAGGAGACTCAGTCAGGAACCTAACATCATCTCTCCCTCAAATAAAAGAAGAACAAAAGCAGCAACAAAAACAAAGGACAGCCAGCATTTCAGGCATTCTATTGTCTCTTAAGAGGGTATGCTTGGAAGAGCAAGGATTGACTGTTAGAATTTTGACTCTGAGTCCTACTAGGGTTGAGCTTAAGACTGAACATATTCAAGTGAACAATTTCTATTTCCTAGATAGAGTAGCAATAAATAAAATAATAATTGTATGACATCTTTAAGTTGTCTTCCCTTTTTATCTTTAAACTGTTGTATATACCAATTTCAGAGCTATTTTTAACAGGTTGCTACACTTGATTCCTTGAGGTTCTCTAGATGGAATTATGCACTTGATATCAAACAATTGGATGTAGAATTCTGCTCTAATCTGTCCAAGTGATTTATAGTCTCATGTAATACTTAATTGTAATATATTGTAATCAGCCATTGATGACTAATGGTAGGAGAATTGTCTCATCTGTCTTAAGAGTCACAATATATGTTTTGATAATGCCCAAGGGACCAACCATTTATCTGAATTCAAGGATTCTCCTAGCTTATAAACCTATTATTGTTGAATCTTTCCAACTTCGAAGAGTTAATGCAGGATCAAGCACTTTGATGTTTGAAGAACTTTTGATCAATTTATGAGTAGTTAATTAATATCTTTCTGGAGGGTTCATTTGATCAGGTTGGACTTTTGTTATTTTCAACCATAGACATTGTGGATGTCACTTGTAAGTTCATATTTAGTTAGATTCACAATGTCAGGGGCTTTAGCAGTTCAGTGTCACTTTACCAAGACCTTTACATTTCTTGATCTAATTTAGCCAACTAAAAAAATTAGAGAATTTGATTTTGGCTCAGGATTAATTTCATTTGGTTATATGAATCTGAGAAAATGTAGCAATTTAGGACAATATAATTATTGATGAGAACATCATTAACAGTAGGTTTTCCTAAATATTATTCCACTGTGGCAGAGTTTGATTCTTTGCTTACGATCAGTAGTCATTACACTTTCTGCCTATGAAATTTTAGTTCCCTTCAGTGTATTCTTCATATATATGGTTGGTCTAATGATTAATTTATTCCCTTTCTTTAGGGTGATCTGGTGAGGCAATTTGCCAACAACCAAAACAAGATAACATGTGGTGAGCTATATTATTTTTACACTACCATCATTGTAATTATTTGTCTGGGCATGGAAAATCCTTTTTTATCTTTGACCTGTTTTCTAGTTTTAGTCACATGTTTGGCATGACAAATGGAATATTTAAGATCTATCATGAGATGAAAATTTTCAACTCAAGTATCCCTTTTTGGTCTCTTTCTGACAGGTTAAGCTTGCGGCAATAATATCTCAAATTTTATTGCAAGAGTCAAAAATAAGAAATTGTTTTACATGACTAAGTTTCATTTGATCTAGAAGTCATATTTGGCATATTGACTGTGCCCTGTTGCTTCACTTAGAAACTCTTCAACTTGATTCAGAGCATAGTAAAATAGTGACTTCCTTGCCTTCCACACTCCAAGATCCTTCAAAATTTAACCAGCCTTTGTGCAGCCGCATTAAATTTCTATTCCTTAACAGCATTAATTGCCAACCAGATCTTAGTAGGTCGGCACACTAGGACTATCAAAATTAAGCAAATAACTTGTCTAGCTAAAATTACTGCAATCATGAATCATTAGCACTTCAAACTTATAGGCTGGAAGGTTCAATGGTAATTGCATTGTGATGTAATCCTGTAAGGTGCGCTTAATGGGCCAGAATTTTTTCTATTTCTTTTACTTTATTTTATTTGTGAGCAATGAATTCATATATTAATATAATCAATTATGACTAATCAAGTTAACATTAGCAAAGCCATGAAACCTTTGCTTTATAACTAACAAGTAACCTCCGGTGATAAACTAGCGTTAACTTGGAATTATAATGTTTGAGCTGCATGGTTTGAGATATATCACATTAACTACTGAGACTTACACTCAGTAGTCACAAGGGCATTTGATGCCAAAACTGACTGCTCACTCAGCAGATGGTTCTTGTCATGCTCATAGTATTTAGATATGAGCACATAGAAGGATCTCATGCCTTAATAATCTGGGTAATTTATTGATTTTTTTGCTAGAACCAAAATGCACCTACTATGTTACCTTAAGATGAAACAAAAAATAGCACAAAGGTCTTTTTTACTTCTACTTGGTAGTGCGAGGAGAGATGGGTCCAGGCTTCTTGCACTACCAAGCAGCAGCAAAGCCAACAACCTCCACTGCATCCTTGGCCAACGGAAGGTCCTTGCCCACTGCCACGAACAGCTATGCCTCCATACAGGTTGACATTTTCCCCGACCGAATGGACCCTAAGACAGTGGTGTGTTCCATAGATTGCATCAAGTCTCATGAAATCATCTCATCAGCTGAGGCACAATCCTTATTTATGTCAGATTATCTTTGTTTCGTTACAAGTAGTCCTGCTGTCTTGCAAAGTAGCATTTTTTTAACTCCATAAGATCCTAGTAAGCCAGAAGTCTTTCATAACTCTTTGTAATAGCTTGAGGACTCGCTTATGTGATGTACAACTGCTATTGCATTAGGACTTTTGATCAAGAATAGATCTTGAAGGAAAAGCTGCAAATATTTTCCAGACGTATTTTTATCAAGCTGACCTCAGGACAATGCTGCATTTTCATCTAGTTAGTGAATCATAAACATATAAATATTTTTGTCTAAATCATGTTCTTTGAGTGTTCTAATAGTTTATCATTAGATGTGTACTTGGTCATCTAAATCTGCTTGTCATTCAACAGATCCAGAGATGCAGCATGAGATTGATTCCTATATTTCCACAGGCATGGCAGAGTTTACTGTTAAGTTGTGGGTATGTTGATTCCTTAATCTGATTACTTTTAATTTTTACACATGTTTTCTATAAGAATTGCATTACTAATTTCGATCCTGAATATTTGTTAACTTAATTCAGCCCAGATCGTTGGCACATTTGGTGTCTACCTAGCACTAGTTTTAGTACTGACTTATATATTCTTCCCTTTCTCTAGAATCTAGATTTTATGAGTCTGCAGGATTTTGAAGCATGACTGTCCTCAGATGAGATTAAGCCTTACTATGAAGACAAATCTTTCCTCTAACTATCTAATCTTTTAGACGGTCTAATGTCGTTTTTGCACCTCATGGGGGATGATCCTACTCTTTCTCTAGATTAAGTCGGGAATCAGCGAGGGCACTGCAATCTGAATTTTTAGAACCAAGGCTAGCTCTTTTTATTGCTAAAATGATTGCATCTTGCAAGTGATTTGACTCCTAGTTTCCAGGAAATCTTTCCTTAAGCATCCAGCAGCGACAAAGAAACTGTTGTTTTGAAAAGCATGAAACACTATCTCAGCGTGTGGTAGGTGACACATTTTTGCTTGTCCTCAATCTCGAAGTAGGTCATTTGTTGTTAGCTGAGCACACATAAGGAAATACATTTACCCAGTTACATGATCCTCATAATAACAAAAAAGTTTGTTTGCTAGCTGGTGAGGGCAGGGGTCTGAATGGAATTACATTCATAACATTGTATCCTTGGTGATAGATATTTGAATGGATACTGATAAGGATTTGAATGCTACCATTCTGCTCAAACTGATTCTACTGAATTAGTCTTTCAGTGGGATTCCATTAGGAGCTGACAATAGGATCCTTGATTCTAATTCAAGTTTCAGACTGTGCATAGTAAATGTGCAAGTACAAAATCTGCAGGAGTAATTTTTCAATGGTTAATTCTGAGTTTTATCAGAAGATTGTTGGCAATACAATATAAATCATCAAGTTAAGATTGAACTTTTTTATCTATTCGATAATAAATAATTGTCACTAATCCATCTACTGCTCTGTTTGCCGAACAGATCGATACTTCTGATCGGGAACAAACAACGCTTATTTTGAAACGTTCAAGCTATCTGATTAAATTAAAAAATACAGACACAGTGGTGAAGGATGAAAAATATTCACACGAGTTAAAAGTATGTATTACAAGTAATTTGTGACGGTATTTAGTACTTGATTTATTGACCATTTGTGAATACACCGCTACTGATTTCACAGCTGAAAGTTCCACTAGGTTACACAACCCAATTTGTGTTGACCAGTTCAGATGGAACTAATTTACCACTTTGCACTGATGATAGTTGTCAGCCATTTAACATGGAAAATGATGTCAGGTGAGTTCACTCAAAGCAATGCAAGCTACTGTTCCGTTTTTATTTTCTTCGTTTTCAATTTCTGTTCCCTTTTTTTTGTCTAACTTCTCCTTCGGAGACTTGTGCAGGTTACGAGATATTATTGTGCTGACCATGAGATATTTCAAATCCAAGGTAAATACTGACAAATGTAGAAGTAATGATGTTTCAATTTTCACGAGCCGTAGCTGTTGCTACATTTAAAAAAAAAAAAAAAAAGCATTTTTAGCATATACACCTATCTTCAAATTTATCACTATGATGGGAGTGCAAGTGTGCAACTAAATATATTTTACGTCAAGCACCTACTTTGCAACTTATATTGGCCATTTATAACCTTTGAATCAATTGACGTTGCATATGTACATAGTTCCAATTAAAATTTCTTATTTGAATATTGATTGTCTTTTTCTTGTAAATAAGCTTCTTGCAAATAAGAAAATATTAACGGAAATGGACAGCTATGGAAGTAAAAAATGGTATTTCTTTCCTAGATAATAAAACCTAAGTGATAAATTGCAGTAAGCTATTCCTTTTGTTTTAGTATCCTGATCAAAATCAAGCATCTTATAAAATCTGTAGTTTATATTTTATTTTACTATTTTGTATTTTGTTTATTATGATTTGTTATTGCAACTGAGGTACTGATCCTGAATCAATTTACGGCAGGCTCTCGATGCTAAAAGGAAGCTGAAGGCGTAGAAGACAACCATATCAAACTATATTATAATTTAAATCAATTTCTACCACTTTAAGTCTCTATTTTTATATTTTTAATAAATTTAATATTCCATGTATTCCTCTTTTTTAGCATTAGTAATTTATTTGTGTATAGCTTCTTCTCCGTGGTGCTATTGTTTTTATGATCAGGTAAGGTTTCAACTATTAATTTCTTGGAGCATCCATGGTGTGCCCATATTTGATCAGCTCCGAGAGTTAGTCATTACATGTGTATTTGTGGATTAACATAATTCTTTATTGCGTAAAATTTCACAATATGAGGCGTGTACATTATAATGGAGATATATCAATATTTATGATGGAATGGATCATGATGGTGTTTTATATTGTTGTTTTTCTATAACAACAAAATGATTCTTTATACATGATGCAACTGAATTGGACGGGTCGCAACATGGAATGGCAGGTTATGCTGAGGACCACAGGCACTCTTGGCATTGAGTCGGACTCAGCTTGATGGGATTGTAACTCGGTTCAGTTGGTTTCTATCCCTAATCAGATAGTTGGCATGCCTATCTGGATCTGACTGTCAATGTGCTATTATACCTTTATCATTTGTAGAATTATATATACATATATTTTATTTCAAGATTAATATCATTCTCAACCAATATCCTCTCTTATATTTTTATTTGTAAATTGAAATGTGGTTATCTTGAATTATTTTACAATGTTATTATGGACAAAAGTCTTATGGCTCGATTTCATAAATATATATAATTTTATAAATAATTTAAACAATGTTATGGTTTATAATCCATTTTTAATCGTTATGATCACTGATTCTGTAAAAGCATAAAAAAATTTAGAATCATTAAAATTAGAGGGTATAGTAATACATAAATCTTATACGTATATAGTTATAATACAGAATCATATTTTTTTTATTAAAGAATGATTTTATACCTCCCTAGTATAAAAATTCAAAAACAAAAAAAGGCCATTAATAAATACATGGATGGCTGCATATAACAGTATTATTAGTGGAGTTGTAACCTTATTCCTCTCGTCTCAAAATAGAGAGAGAATAATTTCACATTTAATATGGAGTAATATCACCGTGCAGTGAACACCAGAAAAAAAAATATATTTGTGCGATATCAAAATAAGTTATGATTAAAATATAATTTAATATATATGGGGTGCAATCAAGTTGCGTGTTTTTTTTTTGCATCTCTTTTTTCTCTCACCGTTGATTTTTCCCACTTCCTCTCCTCTTTTCTCATCTCCAAATTAATCAAAATAAGGATGTTTCCAGATCATTGGCCTGAGTTTGGAAATGTTGACCCGCACGAAACTACAAAGGTTACGTCAACGTTATTGATTGGTCTGAAATTGAAGGGATGAGGTGGTGCACAACATCGTCGACGACTGCCACGAATCAGCCTTACGCCAATTCATCAACCTACCTACCTTCCTCCTCCTTTACTGCCGTTGCCATGCGGCGGCATCTGCGACGGTGGTAGATATATACGATATTAATTAATATTACTCCAGAACTCCCGCAACGACATGAACCAGCAGTCATGCGCGTGCTCAGCAGCCTTCATCATCCCCTTTAATTTCTCTCAGTATCGATACATAAAACGTTGCTAGCTAGCTACATGACGACGCGCTAGCTTCCCTCTACTTGTCTTCCGTCCCCAAGTCCTGCACCACCTACCTTCCACCGCCACCTCTGACCAATTTCCACTTACCACTTTCTGGTTGAATCATCGGTCGGTTTCACGATGATGCAATAAATAGTCCAATTGATGATTGAGCTGGGTGAGTTTCAGAAAGACGAATGATTAGATTCTCAGCTATATTAATTATATATAGGATATATTTTTAAAAAAATTGAGGATGACAAATTGTTAGGTAATTTTAAATTAATAAAAAAAATTCATCATTCATTATTTTTAGAATTAGTGAAGAATTAAATATTTGATGTCAATTAAAAAAAAAAGAAAGACTGGACATAGCTTAATGCATAAATGATTATTTTTTCTTTATTAAAACAAATGATGTGAGCAAGACAATATGGAAGTATCACCTCTGAGCCCTTTCTTGCTTATGTTGTTTGTCATCAAACTCCTTGTTTCACTGTCGACGACCCTTGCTCGCTTTCGTCGCTGAGCCCTCATTTGCGTCTGCCACGTTGAGGCCTAGCTAGCTCATGTCCGTCCCTGGCCTGAGCCCTCGCTTGGGGCCTTGCTTGTCTGTCTCCATGCTTCGGCCTCACTATACTCACGTCGTCCCCGCATGGAGCCTTGGCTTATGTCAGCCGTTAAGCCCTTACTTGCATCCGCCATTGAGCCCTTGCTCGCATTTATTTTCTTGGGATTAATCTGATATTATTCAATTAATCGATGATTTTTTTTTATAATTCATTTAAACAATATAATTTATACACGTTTATAGATAGGTTAATTAATCTCTAGCTAATGAAATTATAATATTCTTCTAAATATTATATTATTGCATCACATTCGTAATACCCCTCGCTCACATTTGTTATCGAACCCGGCCCCTTCACTTACTTTTAGTTGCCAAGCTCTCCCACTCGTTAATGTCTCATATCTATTCTGTCTGAGGTTTAATTTCTCATCATCCGATCGATCTTACGGGTTCTCAATTCCACCTGTTGACGACCAAGAAAGGAGTCCTTGCATGCTACTGCCAAGTGCCAAGTTATTCTTCTCCTGCTCTCCCCTCACCTCTCGTCGCTCATTATCGGTCGGTCGCAATTGCAACACAACAACCATGTAATTTCCTACCACTCCGGCAAAAGGAAATTGCTTCCTAAGTCCTTAGGCTCTATTTTATAAGCAAGGATTAATCATCTTTCTTGTGCTAAAATAAATTTTTTTTTTATAAGCTCATTGCTCGAATTTATTTGGTCTCATTTCAGGAAATTTACTCAGAAGGAAAAACAGTAAAATAAACAAAATAGAAAATCGTTGGAACTAAATAAATGAAATTAATTCTCACATTTTTTTTCTCAAAATAAAAAAATAGTTATGTTTTCCTTCCATATTACACGGAGGACGAGAGACGCCAGATAAGGACAACCAACAAGCCCCGCTATCTCCCTCTCGCTCTCGTCTACATACATAGCCGCCTTCTCCTGCCGCTTTTCCAAGCCCTGGCTGCATCCTCTAGCCCTTTTTGTTTTTCTTCTCACTCTTCGACGCTGGTTTTACTATCCAAAAAAAGGAAAAAAAATCCAATAAAAGAACCCTTGTTTCTCGATATGGCGATCGACGACGAATCCCCTTTCAAAGAGCTCAACCTTAAGAACAGACGAATCATGGTGACTTTTTCTATCTCAAAATGTCTTTGTTTCCTCCAAGACAACGCCTCTTTTTAATTCGAGTTCCTTCGATTACAGTTGTGGTTTCTGATACGGATTTGAAACAGGGCGGCGGAGGGCCGGAGGACGACAACCGGTGGCCTCGGTGGTTGCGGCCGCTGCTGACGACGCGCTTCTTCGTCCTGTGCAATCTCCACTCATATTCCCATAAGAGAGAGTGCAACATGTACTGCCTCGACTGCGCCAACGCTGCTCTCTGCTCCCTCTGCCTCGCCCACCATCGCGACCACCGTACGATCCAGGTTCTGTTCGAATCCTCTTCGGTTTCCTGTTTCTTCCCCCCACCTTTGAAAGCGCCTCCACTGCTCGTTTCAATTCTTCTCTGAATCAATCTTTAATGGACGCTGACATAATGCTCGATGCAATCGTGGCAGATCCGGCGGTCGTCGTACCACGACGTGATCAGGGTCTCGGAAATACAGAAGGTGCTGGATATCGCCGGCGTGCAAACCTACATCATCAACAGCGCCCGCGTCGTCTTCCTCAACGAGCGTCCGCAGCCGCGCCCCGGCAAGGGCGCCACCAACACCTGCGAAGTCTGCGACCGGAGCCTGCTCGATTCCTTCCGCTTCTGCTCCCTCGGCTGCAAGGTCCTCCTCCCTCTTCCTCAAACGAAATGAATCCCAATACTTCTCGTCCGGAGTATTCGCCCGCTAACTGTTCCTGGAAATGCCTGGTCTATTAGATCGCTGGCCCTGGGAAGAACAACTCGCCAAAGAAGAAATCAATTGCGGCTTCGTCGTCCTCGACGGGCTCCAGTGATCAAGGGAGCGAGAAGATCCACGTGACGCAGAGCTTCCCAGCTGTCTGCAACCCGTCGTCGGCGTCTGCCGCCGTCAACCACCCGCGCGCCGCGAGGAGAAAGGGCTTTCCCCACCGTGCGCCATTTTGAACGCTACTCGCACTAATATCAAGAACTCTAAATTACAGCATGGATCTGCTACGATGAAACTAATATAATTCTACCTATTAGTATAAATGTATATATCTATATACTGAAGTATGTATACTTCTATATATATATATATATATATATATTTTATATTTCGTACGATCTGACATTATCACTTCTAATTTTCTTG
>JBAMHZ010427653.1:0-11067 GCA_037177395.1 Alpinia galanga | reverse complement strand
GCGTAAAAGTACGACTTACAAAGGCAGACAACTCTCGTCCTTGTTGAGTAGAACAAGGATCAATTGTCATCACCTGTGGTGAAAGTTTGAGTTAATCCTTGTGATTTTCATACTGACTACGAGCGTTCTACGAGGAGTTCATCACAAAAATCAGTGCACAGTTCCAGTGATTCAGACATATACAGATTCAAGGTAAACTTATGTTTTCTATAAATTTTCATATTTTATAAGTTTCACCGACATGAAAGATAAGCTTTTCTTATCGAGAAGGAACCTAGAGAGTTTAGCCAAATTTGGGAGTGGAAGTGGAAAGAAGGTGAGTTTAATTATATCAAACACTTTAATTTCTACTTACATTTAAGTGTTGCAGGCAAAGGACAATAAGAGAAGAAGAGGACAATTCTTCTATGGACATATATTTAACATCCTATTAGTTGACATGTGTGTGTCTATATATACATATATATATTATTTTATATAATTCATTTGTGAGTGTTCATGAGCACCTTTGTTATCTATCGTCTGATTCTCTTGGGTTTAAGGACTGGACTATAGTGCACAAGCGATCAGACAATGAATAATAGAGATGATCACAGGTGCTCACAAATGAGTTATGTAAGGTAATATTCTTCTACATATAGAGAAATATTACCCTACACAACTCATCCGTGAGCACCCATGAATATCTCTATTATCTATCATTCGATCGCTTGTGCACTATAGTCCAGTTCTTGAATCCAAAGGGATCGAATAGTAGATAATGAAGGTGTGTATATATATATAAAGAGAGAGAGAGAAATGATCTCTTATACAATTCATCCGTGAGCACCCTTGAGTACCTCCATTATCTACCATCTGATCAGGTGAACATTATAGCTCAATTCTTGAACCGTAGAGAATCGAACGATGGATAATAAATATACTCATGGGTACTCACAGATGAGCTGTGTAGGAGATCATATATATATATATATATATATATATATAAGTTTGATATGTTGGGTGCCACTCTGTATCTGACAATGTGCGATAACGAGGAATGCACAGTAACTTTGTCTGAAAACCATCGAAATTACCATCGCACCGCTGAATTCCGATTGCTATTTGATTAGAATCTGGCTAAATTGTGACTGTCAATATCACAGCAGTTGGCGATTGTAATTGGCCAAATTTCGACTTGAATTGCTAATGAAAAGCAGGATACAAGTGAGGCTTAGAGCAAGAGTCTATTTAAATATGCATTTAACCAAGGAAGAAATACTTTGGTTCATAGCCAACGAAAAACTTGAGATCTTGAGTTAAGATCTTCAAACTAATTTAGTCATTAAAAACACACAAATCTCTTTTTCTTCTAGATCGGTATCGGTTATAAGTTCACTCTGTGATTTACTTCTGAATCAGCGTTGAGAAGTATTTGAGATGAATATTATAATTTTTTAAATTAATTGAACTTGCAAATTTAAATCACAGAAATATTTTTTTATAAAATAAAATTCATAGATTCTTTCTCGAAATTTATATCGATGAAAGAATAAGTTAAGTAGGTCTGGAAATTGGCAGAGTACTGGATACGAGGAGAAGGCAACAAGTTGATTTAGTTATCAAACACTGCAACGTTGCTCTGCTTCTTCTGCTGCTCGTGTAGCAGTAAGCAGTTTCAGTATATTCTGGGAAGTGCAGTAAGCCATGGCCTGCACCGTCACCATGGGGTTCACCCCCAGCGCCGTCGGGAATACGCTCGTGTCCGCCACGTACAGCCTCTCCACCTCCCACGTCTCCCCCGACGGGCTCACGGCCCCCTCCCGCTCCTCCGCCGCCATCCGGCAACTCCCCATCTGATGCGCCGACAACACCGGCGTCTTCCCGTCCCTCAGCCCCCTTTTCCGAACTTTCCGGGCAAGCCACTCCACTCCTCCTCCGATGACCCTCACCCGCTCCCCCTTCGCGTGCTGCGTCCCTAACTCCTCAGCGCCCGCCGCCGCCAGTACCCTCACCGCCGCCTCCAGCGCCCCCTTTAGCTTCCCCTCGTCCTCCTTCTCCATCCCGTAACTCATCCACTCCGACTCGTCCACCGTGCCGGAGCCTTTGTCCCTCACCAGCGCGAACACGTGGACAGTGCGGGAGAACCGGGTCATCCTCTCCCGGAAGTCTGCCGCTGACGCCCACGGCGTCACTGTCGCGAACATCCCCGGGTGCAGCATTGGCGTCTGCAGGAGAGTCCCGTAGCCCGACTCGGCGGAGTCGGAGTGCATGGCCGTCAGTATTCCTCCCTCATAGCTTCTCTTCCCCTTGTCAGGCCACTTCTCCGGCGGGAAGTACCCCCACGCCATCACCACCGGGTGGACGTGGAGATGCCTCCCGATGTGCGCATTCTTGAGCCCGCTCCGCTTCAGCAGACCCGGCGTGTTGAGCGCGCCGCAAGCCACCACCGTCACCTTCGACTCCACCACGAATTCTTGAGTGCCGCCGCCCAAGGCTACGGCGACGGCGACGCCCTTCGCGACGCGTCGCCGCCGGTTGCTTCCTCTGCTTTTTTGGTGCATTAATATCCTCACAGCGCTGCAACCCGGGAGGATTAACCCGTTGCCGGAGTCAGCCAGGTCGGCGAGCCACGTCTCCGTGGTGCTCCTCTTCTTGCCGCTCCGGCAGCCGAGGTGGCACCACCCGCAGTAGTGGTCGGGCGGCGCATTCCGCGGCACGTCGACCGGCTCCATCCCCAGAGCCTCGCACCCTTTCCTCAGCACCATATTGTTGAAACCTTCCTCCACGACGCCGGTCTGCACTCCCATGCGGTCGCACACGGCGTCAAGCGCGCGGTCGTAGGCCTCTCTGCCGAAGAGCTTGAGGCCGAGTTTATCGCACCACTCGCGCCGCACGTGCTCCGGGGTCCGAATGGAAGCCGACCAGTTGACGGCAGACCCACCGCCGACGGTGGAGCCGGCGAGGAACAGAGTCGTCAAGTCCCAATTGGGGAGGATGCCGCCGCATTCGTACAAGTTGCTCAGCGCCTCTCCTTCGAGGAGGGACAGATCGCTCCTCGCTAAGTAAGAACCCTTCTCGATGACGATGACCTTGTGGCCGGCCTTGGCGAGGACGCTGGCGACAACGCTCCCACCGCAGCCGGAGCCAATCACTGCGACGTCGCAGGCAACCGTGAGGAACGAGGAGGCGGTGGTGCGGAAGCCAGCTCTTTGGATCCCTTGCAAGATCGCCTCCCTCGGCATGTCCATCCGGAGCAGAGCTCCATGGAGCGGCGAGCGTTGACTGCTGTCGACGCTTACGTCAGGATCCGGTCCGCAGTACTTCATCGCTTTCCACGCTACATTGTTCTTGTCTTCCTTCAACTGCTTCCTCGCACGAACGCAAATTCTCAAATTTCAATTTTTGATCTCCAAACAAATTAAATCCTAATCAAACGACAAACATGGCCGATCAAGATCCGACCTGAGTGAAGTAAACGAAGGCGATGAGATATTTGAAAGTGCGGAAGAGCATCCTGAGAAGGAAAATCCAGCTGAACGCCCACGCGAGAAGGATCTCCTCCCGCTTCCCCCTCTCGACTCCGGCGAAGCTGCGGAAGAAGGGGAACTCTGGCGATAAGCTCCGGCAACCGCAAAGCGCGAAGGTGCCGTACCACGTCGACAGGAGCCACAAGGCGAAGCGCAGCAGCCACATCAAAGGGTGCCTGATTCCGCCGCACAACAGTCCGCCAACCTACGATCGATCGTCAAATCATCATCAACCAACCAACGTTCGAATTATTGCGGCACGAAAGAACCAATTGATCAATGACAGCCTAATTACGACAGCAGGCGTCCCGGCCATGGAGGCTGAGGTGGCGTAGAACTCGACGAGCCCTTCGTCGTACTCTTCGTCGGCGGGAAGCTGCACGGAAGGGAGCAAGGTGTCGCAAACTGCCGTCAGCGCCTCCATCTGTCGCCGCGAGAGCAGGTTGGGATGCTGCGTCGCCGCCGCCTGCGTCATTTCCGTCCCCGGCACCGCCGCTGCGGACTTCCGACGCCTCGCCGCGGATGGCGAACGAACGCATTATATAGCGGAGTATCGCGATTCCGATAGCACAGAAGAGTTAATGATCGCATGACGAACACACTTGCGAAGCAACAGGAGCGGTGTAAATGCTGTTCCATTTTTTGTCAATTGGGCGGGTGCAACCGCCGCGTTGAATGCGCCCTGCTTTCCCAGCCTCGGCGAGCGAATTTACCATCGCCGAGGAGTTGTCCATGTGAAAGTGGCTGAGTGGCGACGAAGCTGCGCCTCCAATGTCGCACTCGATGCCCGATGGAGAGTCGAACTGAGTCAGACACTCGAAAACGAAGATCAAAGCTGCGTTTTTTTTAAAAAAAAATTGTTATATCCAATTAAATTAATTCTGAAATAACCGATTCAATTTTATAAAAATAAATTAAAAAACACTTAAATAACTTAGCTATTTAATATTCTAAATTTTTTATTATATTAAAAAGAATATCTTATAATATACTGTAATTAAGAATAGAGCCATCAATATTTAAAAGACCGTATAACCATTTGAGTGACCTTCCATGTGAGAGGAGCAAGACATTTAAAGTTCAACATTAATTTTGGTCTACTTCAAATCTTATGGACCAATTTTTTTATAAAAATTTTATTTTAACTAATTTAATTTAAACTTTATGTGGAAATTCCAAACTAAATCAATTGCCTCAACAATGGCTTACCCACTTATAAAGATAGAAAGATTTGTAAAATTGATATGTATAATTAAAAAGAATGACACTTCTTAACTTGAATTGCCTAGTAAAATCGATATTCAACTTCTAAGTGTTTATATATATAGTTTTATGTATTCATCCAATTTGAAGGAATCAAGAATCAGTATGAAAGGTCATCAACACATCGTAATCTTTTGTCGAAGAGTATAAAAGGTCATTTATACATCGCGATCTTTATAATTTTTTCAATCAATTTTTGATATGTAGTTAAGAGGTTGAAAATTATTTTGTACTTTAATTTTCTTTTCAAACTTCTCTTCTATTTGCTTGTTTATTTATTTTCTTGAATCAATAATTATTTGTCGGTATATAATTTAGAGATTGAAAAATATTTGTTTATTTATGGTTGTTTGTTGATTTCTTCTAATTTAGAGATTGAAAATTATTTGTCTTATATTTTAATTTTTGCTAAAACTTTTTTTCTTCTATTTGTTTAGTTTTATTATATAGTTGCGAGATTGATATTTTTTTTATTGTACTTGCTATTTTTCCACATTATTTTTTTCTTATTTATTTATTTATTTTCTTGCACATAGTTGTCTATCAATATATAGTTTAGAGATTAAGAAAACATTTATTTATTTTGCATCAATGGTTAATGTCGATGTATATTCTCCTCTCGCAAGTTTCTTTAATTTTTTTAGCAAATGAATTTTATAATATATATGTTAGGATGGATGAAATTCATATGATATTACTCACATTGATCCTAAACTCATGAATTTGTTTTTAGATTTTATCAAAAAAGTTTTATATATAAATGAAGATATCTTTTCATCTTATAATTAAGTTTATGATCTTTTTTATATAATTTTAATGTGAAACTTTGATTGTAATCCTAACAATCTCCCTCAACCGAAGGATCATATCGAACCTCCCTCAAGCTTATCCGTCGTCGAAAGACTTTCTTTGCTTGATATTTGATCTTCAATTCATTAAGTTTTTTACCAGCTGTTCGATCCTTGTGACCCAATTGAACTTCCTACCTAGTATTTGGTCCACCAAGTCTTCTATCCAGTCCTCTTGACCCAATTGAGCTTTCTATCCGGTGTCTAGTCAATTGGATCTTCTTGTTAGTTGTCTGATTCTTCTGATCTAATTAAACTTTCTGTCTGATGTCTGATTTTCTTGATCTAGATATGGGAGCCCTTACTTCCTTCGTTTGAGGTTGCTATTTCACTCACATGAGTCGAATTGGACTATGAGTATGATACTAATTATTAGAAATGATAAAATTCACATATCTCTATAATAGTATGAAATAAGTCCACTTTGGACCTAAATTTTCATGTATTTATTTTTGGACTTTACTCAAAAGATTTCATACTAATGAAGATATTTATTTTCATCTTATAAACCCATAATATATTTTTTATATCTTTTCAATAAGAAGAGAATGAAATATATTGATTTATGTCATGAGACAGACATATTAATCAACATACAATTATGAATATCTTAATTTAATTATTGTATATGCATATAATGAATAAATCACATTTTACATATATATAAATTTTCTTTTTTTATTCAAGAATCTATACATCCTTTTGCCATTTTTTTAACACTTGTTTTTACTAATCTAAAAATATATATGCTTTTGTAGATACTATGGATAAATAAGATTAAAGGATGAAATAATAGAAGAAATAAATGCCAATAAAATTACTAGTGAGGATGAAGGCATTCAAGTGTCACTATTGTGATCATGTTTTCATAAGTTTATAAGTATTGATTTGGATCATTACAAGTTCCATAGGAAGTAGTGGGATGTCGCTAAAAGGGAAAAATTGAAAAAAAATACTACTGTTAGTATTAGCCCTTAGTGTCAATTATGAGATGATTGGTAAGGAAACTTTTGTATCATATTTTCATAATAAAAGTAAAGTTTATGGTTATTATATTTAATTCATTGATGTGTCATTTGAATAAATATAATAATATCCTAGGGTAGTTAGTCTAGTCTACGATATATCAAGTATGTGACTTGATAATAAGATACTATAGATATATATAGAACACTACTCGTAACTGTTTCTAGTTAAGTATTAATATACAAGGATAATATTAATACGTTGAGACTAGTATGTAGGTGTGAGTGATGTAGATGAGATCTATCCCTTCCATATGACGAAAGTTATATCTGTGGACTCCTTGATAATGTAGGACTACTAAAATGCATGGTCATGCTCAAATAAGTCAATATGAGATATTGAACTCATTTGATTAAGTTAGTCTACATAGAGATCAAGAAACACAAAGATTAATAAGAGGATGACATAGTCTATGCCTCATTGATCAATCTAGATATCAAGGATAGAAGGATTGAGTTATACAAGGTAATAGCCATGGAAAGGTTATGTCAGATCTCTACATTCTTATCACTTGGGTAGCAATGATGCATTACTAGATGTCACTCATTGCTTATGTTTCTAAAATGGATTTTAGAGACATTTCTAACATTACAAGAACTTATTGGGTCACACACAAAGAACATGTTGATTTGGAAATGAATTTATTTTAGTTTGACTAAATGAATCATTAGGCTAATGAATTGATTTAATCATTAGTTAGACTCAATAAATTGGTTTAATTTGAGTTAGACTCAAATTAATTTGAAGATGATTAGCCGAATTTGAGTTAGACTCAAATTGGTTTAATTTGAGTTAGACTCAAATTAATCATAAAGGAGATGAATGGTTTCATGAAGGAGTTGAATGGTTTCATTATCATGCATGAATTAATTGGATTAATCACGCATTAATAAGGAATACAAAAGATTTTTTTTTTTAGTTTTTCTTCTTCCTTCTTCTTATGTGGCTGAATCTCATCCTAAGCCTAGACCCCTCGTGAAGTGTGGTGTTGCTAGCACAACCTAGATCTCCAAGTTGCGTGTTCGTGTGGATACCATAGAAGTGCGAACGTTCTGATTGTACTGAGGTCCAAAAGAAGTTGCTGTCAGGATTGCAAAGGGCTACGCATCTAGGGTAACTTCTTCTCATCTAGATAGGATCTAGAAAGGATAAATGATATTATGTATTCACATAGATCTCTGGAGGGATCCATTTTTTTCACTGCGTTTTGCGATTGTTTTTCGCATAAGATCCCTACACAATCATCATTACCAGATTAAGGGTTGTGACGTTGTGGTACTGTGGTGAAAGTTTGAATTAGCAATCATGACGTTCATTCCGACTGCAAGAGTTCCACAAGGATCAGAGTCCGCAGCAAAGGTTCCTGGGCAATTTAGATTATTCAGCATCTACAGATTTAAGGTGTAACTTATGATTTCACAATTTCATATTTCATAAGTACTTTAACAAGAAGAAATAAATCAATTGAATAAATAGGTTAGTCATTTGAAGAAGTTACTAGTGCAAAAGGATAATAAACTTCAAGAGATCTGCACATTACAAAAGCAAAGGGATTAGGAATTCAAATTGGAAATGAATGAATTTCATAAACAACATATATTAATCATGTAGCATCTTCAGTTATCCTCAACTCCAAGTCAAATTCCCCTTTCTATACCTCCTCCTGGTGATGCTTGTGATGGTTATGATGATAATGAATTTTTTGATGATGGTGTTGATGGTTATGTTTGAATTGTTGTATCTAAATGTTATTTGACTGTTAAACTTGATACATTAAACTTTGATAATGGTTTGTTATTGTTCATTATAACTATGATGATTTATTATTGAAATTTATTTGGACAGTTAATGTGTAATATTACAAGATAATTCTTGTTGGTGCAATCAAGCCCAGTTGTGTTTTGGTATTTAACAAGGTATCAGTCGAGTTGACACCTTGACTAATATGAGAAATTGGTGCTCAGGAATTCTCGCATGCTAGGGAGCTCACAACCCAACCTAGTCGAGGTAGCATCTCAACTGATAGCATGTGCAATCGCACAGAAGCGAGGCACGCTCGATTGGGACCTCAATTAGGGACTAACAATCGAGGTGCAGCCTCGACTGATGACAATGTTTAGTTGAACAGAAGGAAGTGGGGCTCAACCGGGACCTTGACTGACAGTAACAATAGAGTCGATGAATCATCACCTCGACAGCTCAACTGTACTTAAGTATAAATGGTGATGAGTCAAAAATGACAAGGAATTTATAAGATTTGGTGATGAAAAACATATTCATTGACAACTTTGCGACTAAAAAAAAATTCATCGCTAAATTTGCGATGAAAATATTTTTTGTCACAAATTCTAGAAAATGAATTTTGTGACGAAATTATTTTTCATCACAATTTTAGCGACGAACACTTTTTTTCATCGCAAAAGATAGATTTCTTACCATATTATAAATTGAGATTTTGCGACAAAATTTTATTTTCGTTACAAAATATTGCCTCAAAAAATTTCTTCATTGCAGATTTTCCGATGAAAATTTATTTTCGTGGTAGATTCTTGCGATGAAATGATTTTCATTGCAAATATTTATGATGCAACAAAATTAATTCTCATCGCAAATATTGGCAACGAACTAAATTTTCATCACAAATATTTACAGAAAAAAAAATTTCATTGCAATTATTGACGATAAATATGATTTTCATTCCAAAATTAGTCATGAATTTATAATAATTTTTGTAACGAAATATTTATTCGTCTCAAAATTTACGATGAATTTTTATTTGACGTCATAAAATTTTATGGTAATTTATTTGCAACAAAAATATTTTTATTGTAAAATTCATTGTAAATTTTTTTTTAATGAATTTATATTCAAAATTCATTGTAAATTTCATCATAAAAGTTATTTGTTTTGTAGTGATTTTCCACCAACTTTGCCCTATGACGAGTTATTAAGGGACAGTCACTGTAAGAAATCTTCACCTTGCTTGCCATGTGTTCTCGGACTATCATTGAGAGAGGCAGTTAACAGACCAGATGTGATAGTTGTTGAGAGGAATCTTCTCTCATTGGTCCCTGAGTGCTCTGACCCCTTTGACTCTCGACTTCCTGAGTTATTAAATTTCTGACTCCTGCTAATCTTTGGCTTACCAAGCATGTGACTCCCATCTCTTCATGCTTCTGAGTCCCTGACTTCTTGTGCCCTCGAGTTCCCAACTTCTTGTGTTCCTGAGCTCGTGGCTTTATGCTTCCCAACTCCTCTTCCTTTTAAGTTTTTGGGCCTTAACGTTGTGCGACTCATCTAATTGAGGATCTAGCTTGGAGATTTTCCCTTTTGTATCATTAGCTATCCCCCCAAATAGTTAGACCATTTATTGGATCTCATGTTAATGAGTCATGGCTATCCAAATGGCCCTGACAGCCCCATGTTGCCATCTTTCTAGGGTTACATACCACTTACTCTTTTTATATGCCCCTGCCTTCTCGATGTCGATACTTGTTATGCTGCCTCTTCACTACACAGGATCATCATTATGCGACTCAATCACTACACTGATCAATTCTCTATTAAAAGGGGATCTCGCTCCCTCCTTCACTTATCTTGCATATTTTTCTTCTTTCTGATGCCTTCCCTTTTCTTGACTCAAGTAAGTAGTGAATCTCTCACTTTTTTTCCCTTTTGATCATTACTTCTTCTTCTAAGAAATCTTCTTTTGGTAAGTTAGTGGAGCCACTAGTCCGCCCATGGTTTGAAACCTTGACCTCTCGAATAACCTTCGATCATCCTTTCTATTAGTAGAAATCTCAATATGTTTCGAAAAATATCCTTCTGTACATCTCTAAATCTACTGAATGACCTCACTGTCCTTCTCCCAATTGTTATTGTTTGTTCATGGGCCAACTTGAAGGTGGCCTTCATCTGCCAGTTCCTCCTACCTACTTTGATATTCTAGCCTCTTATAGGATAGCTATAAACCAATTAACCGCCAACGTTTTCCACATTTTGGCATGATCGATCATCATCTTTGAGCACTTGAAACTTCCACTTTCCCTACCATTTTCCATTGTTTATTTCAATTGAAGATGTCAGAGCTGGGGCTATTCTATTTCATTGAGCGCCCGAACTTTCAATTTTTGAAGGGGATGTCTTTTTCCTATAAGGGCTGGAAGAGTTTATATTTCTTCGCTCAGTTACCTACTCGCCTACCCCATTTTGAGGTATGGAAGATTAAACTTCCAGACCTTCCTCCTCTAAAGGACTGTCGCTCAAGCTATCCTTTCGTCTCCACCAGATGTGTCCTTTAGGACCACCACTATAGCATTTGAGTCCTATTGGATGACCGACAACTTAGTTGTTAGTGCAGTGAGCACTACTCCTTGTTTTGATGTATGAACAATAGTCTAAAGTTAGGTTCACTTGTGTTC